>JBANCX010000779.1:0-13326 GCA_037040065.1 Dettopsomyia nigrovittata | reverse complement strand
TTTTTTTGATGTTGTTGTTGTTGTTGTTTTTGTGGTTTAGCGTGACTCAGTGTCTCGCGACGTTTGTCGGTTCTTTCCGAAAAACCAGAAAATTCTTTTGCATCGTTTTCAAGCTCTACTTATGTACGTATGTCTCTCTTTCCAATGAATACTCTCTTTTAAGCGTTTGGTCTCTTATTGGTAGGTTATTTTATTTATTTATATTTGTTGTTGCTGTTGTTGTTGTTGTTGTTTAGTTTGCCACTTCTGCTGCTTCTACATCGTCTTCTTCTTCTTCATCTTCTGCTTGTTGAATAGGCGCAGTTTTTTGGTCTTTGGTCTTCGTTTAGCATAGAAACTGGTTTCAAATTAAAATTATCGTTGGTCATTTTTCTTATGGTTAGTTGTCGTTTACTTTACCACTGCTGTTGTTGTTGTTGCCTCTTTTTTTTTTTTAATTTTTTGGTGTTTCGGACCTGCGCTTGGACTCCCTTTTTAATAAGTATTGGTGTGAACTAAGCAAATGTATATATGTATAACTGCATCAGTGTGACATCAAGTCTTCTGCTGTTAGAGAGGTCTGCGTGTGCGTCTGGTTTATCTTATAAGTTAGCTCTTAGGTTTTGTCTTCGTCGACGTCGTCAGCGTCTGTGTCTGGTTAAATTCCTAGAATTCCTTGCTTGAATTTTTTTTACTACATTGATTCAATTCTATTTCAACTTCAATTTACTACGATTTTCTTTTATTTTTTTGGCTACATTCTTGCCCTTGTTTATATGACTTGCTTTGAGTAGAAAAAATCAAGTTTGTTGCCTAAGTCTTTTGTAGTTTTTTTCATTGCCAATTGCTTCAATTTGAGCAAATGCTAGCGGCTAGAGCATCGTAAAAATGTCACTTAACATTGTAAAAAGTGCATAACAAGCATTTGGCCGATTTTATTTGTTTATGAACTACGGTCATACAGCATACGGCATACAGCATGTAGCCTTGTCTGGTCACATTCTTATCTTTTGAGAAATATTACAATAACACGCAAAGAGCACGGCAGCAAGCAGCAGCGAGCCAACAAACAATGTTGCTCTGTTGCTGCTGTTGCGATTGGTGCCCAAAAAAGCGTAGCCACAAAATAAGCCAATAACAAGTCAGAATGGTTAACTATGCCAAACCGAAGCTATGATACTCTTGCCAACCAATAAATTGCTTCGAATAACTTGGAAAATATAATTCTTAGTTAGATCAGACATACGTAGTACTTTATTATACTCTATTCTTACCATATTCAATGAGAGCAATTGCACTTCGAGCCGAGCAACTTCCACAAGTTCCGAGTGGTGTTGGTGGTGGCGTTGTTGGGTGCATTTTAAGTGCGGAATTTGTTGCGCATTCTGTTTTGAATGCTTTAATATTTAACATAAAGTAGTATGTGGGCGCCTACTGGGGTCCAAACTATTTTAAATGGGACTTATTTGTAAGTAAATTAGTTTATTTCAGCATTTGATACTTTATAAATAAATAATAATTTAAAATTAGTATTATTAGAGATGATTAATAAATTAAGATATATTTAAAATAATTGTGAATGCTTCATTGGAGAAATGCTTTTAATTGGAACGATTAAATAAATGCGCCAACAATTCAGCTTCATTCAGATCCATTTTATACTTTTGGACTATGTCCTGCACCTTAAGGCGTCGACGTACATGAGGCGGTTGATAACTAATTAAATTTAAAAGAAAATTTATAATTAATATAATATTAAATACAAATAGAATTATTTACTAACTTGTCATTATCCAAACGTCTACGCCGTGATATGTTTAGTGCCGTTTGACGTACTAAATTACCGACAACACGTCGGCTAAGCACCATGCCATCCACCAAGGGCGTCGCAAAACTCATGCGACCCGCTGGTCCCATAAGCTTGACTCGCAGCAAACCCGATTGCAGTGAATGTACAAAGATGACATGACAATCGCTGGCTCGTGGCAATTGTATTGATTGCAACTCTTCACCGGTACGTGCATAAGCCAATAGATCTTCGAGTGGAAAATTTAAATAATCCTCAAAGCTTTCGAGCCACACAAGGAATACTTTTGCGGGTGCTTGAGCTAGCAGCGTTGGCTTGGTAACATTTCCTTTGCGCCTTGTTGGCGGCACAGGCTCTTTATTGATTTTATTTATATCCAGCTCTAAGCTAAGATTGCGTGGCTTTGATGGCTTTACAGCGCCGGTATTATCATCAGACCGTGTCCAGACATTGCTCTGCTCACTGCAATTACTGGATAGACTGCAATTATCCATTTCGCTATTGTAGCGTAAATTCCAAGCATTGGGCACCACGAATGCAATCTCAGAGGAGACATCGGCCCAGTAGAGTACACGTTGTGCACCATTATAATTCGATTCATGAGAAACATTAGCGCCTGCATCCTGTGAGCCTTTCAGTGACCAGGAATTGTGCGCAAAACCCGTCCAACCCGAATGTTCAGTCACTTGAACGGGCCAGCCCAAGGTCTGTAGCATATTGGCAAAATGTGCATCATATGATTGATCCTCGGCCATATTTCCAATGATTTGCTGTGCACTCGTTTGACCCGACTAGAAGATGTAGGAAACAAAGGTTGAGAAAATTGGAATTTCTGTAGATTTTGCATAAATCCTTACCTTGACGTAGAACACATAAACTGTGTCATGAGTGCGAGCGCTCAGCTTATCCAGTTTATCTAGATCAGCAGCAAAGGCATTTGACTTGGTGTTCAACACAATCAGTGGTCGCTGCGGTGGTGTGCCTAACGATTCCGCTGGATTTTGTGGATTACGTGTCTCAAAACTTAAAAATCCGAAATGAGAGAGAAATAGACGCGCTGCATGGAACTCATGACAGACTGTCGGTGGTACACACTCCTGGCCATGTG
Organism: Dettopsomyia nigrovittata; assembly: GCA_037040065.1. Classification (NCBI taxonomy): domain Eukaryota; kingdom Metazoa; phylum Arthropoda; class Insecta; order Diptera; family Drosophilidae; genus Dettopsomyia; species Dettopsomyia nigrovittata. The sequence continues at coordinate 10,432 of JBANCX010000779.1, read as the reverse complement.
AGAGACTATCCAGACTATTATCTGACTCCGCCCAAGCCATTTTCTCTTGAATACTTTGATTCTCAAGCATTGCTTCCAGCTCACTTATAATACTTGCACCATATTGCTCTCGAATATGCTCAATTGTTGGTATGGAATAGTCGGCGACACATGGTTGCACCTTGTCCACACCTTCGGGAAAATTCTTTTGCTCACACTCCGGACGTTGGGTAATATCATTCATCGGTATCGGTCGTCCGGGATTGACAGCATGATGCTTAATACCCGATTTACTGCGTGGCAAATGACGCAATTGCATTGTCCAGGCATGACGTCCAAATGGACCACGTATGAGCACTACAAATGGAAGAGAGTTAAAAGGATTTCCAGACAGATTTTATTGAATTTTTAGTTGCTTACATGTCACTGTTGGCTGTGGATCCTGATCATTGCCCAAAGGTTCCTCAAGCAGAGCCAATATTGTTGAGTTTTCCGTGACAAAGTATTTAAATTTCGATATTGCTTGCTCCACATTGCAGATGCCTGCTGGACCATCGCCTGCAGGCAATGAATTGCAGTGTTTCATTAGCGCTAGCTCATCTAAGAGCGATGATATCGATTCGGGACCACATTCACTAGGAAAATAACCAACTTGTTCCAAAATAATAGTTAAAAGATTCTCAGCAGCATCTCGTACACGCATCGATGCGGGCTTCAACTCCTTCTCATCTTTGTATTTGGGTAAATCGCCATTTTTGCTCAGACTCTTGGTACCCGAAATGCCCAATTCAACAACTTCTAGCACTGTTTGCAGACAATCCTTATCCTGCAGCAAATATGGATGCTGCATTAACCAGGCTGCTGTACATTGGAATGCAGCGACAATGGTGCTATGCAGATCCTTGCTATGCGCCGGCGGTGGACGCGAACATTGATAGCATATATAGTCGCATATCCATTTCACAGCACGTTTACACTCTAAGGCGTCTGTGGAGATTATTGTTAGATTTTGGCTTGGTTCGACTATTTTCACAAACGAATCTAAGTGATTTATCATGGATCATGTTGTTCAGTTATTTACAAAACATAAAACATAATTATGTAATATACAAATATAGTTAGTATGGAGTTATTGAGAGTGAATTTAAGGATTGATTTGCGAGATATAAATACATATATATACAAAAAGAAACGAAAAGAAAAGAGAAAGTTTGGCATGTTGTTAGTATAATTTAAGGTTAGTTACCATTTGTTAATTTCCTGGCTGTAATTTGTTTTAAAGTGTGTATTGATATGATAGATTTTTTATATGAATTTGTCAGCAAGGAATAGAATAGAATGTACACATTGATAGACATTGTTCCATTTAAATAAACAAACAACAAATACCTGTCTCGCGTATATGTAATCTAGCCAAACCCGAAAGTAATTCCAATGCCGCTAAAGAGACATTTAAATCGGTTTTCCATGAAGATATCAAACGATGACAGACCAAATATGTCGCACGTACAAACAAAGCATGAGCATTATCTAAAAAAATCAAAAAATAGATTAAAACATGTCCAAAAAACTCAATTTAAAAATAATAATTATACAATATATTAATAAAAAGAAGCGTTTAATAAATAAATTCGCTTAAAAACTTTACCATAGAGCGACATGCCCTCGAATTCATGTGCAAATTCCATTGACATATCATCGGATATCGTTAAACTGGGATAATCATGGGCCGATGCTGTATCACGTGAACTCATTGCCGCCGTTTGGCCGCCAATGCTAGCTGTGCCGCTAACTAACGATGCGGAACGCTCTGAGCCCGCTGATGACATACAGCAATAACGATAACAGCAAACAAGCAAAAATAAAATGAAAAATAAAAATACAAAATAAAAAATACAAAAAAAAAATTCTACAAAATTCCAATAATTGATCATTTACCGGAACTAAGCAAATGCTCATCGTGATGTTGCGAACCAGCGCCAGTGAAATGCTCTGCGCTGCCCAGCTCACTTTCCTCAAATGTTACCGCATCCTGGACACAAAGCAATAGACCACCTAGCAGCATATGTGTGTTCTGTGCATCTGTTTCCACTTGCAAAGCATTCATCAGTATATTCATGAGTCGTGATTTAAGTTGTATAAACGTCAGGATTCTATCGAAAATATAGATTAATGCAATGACAATGTTTTTTAAACTCTATCAAAACTTACTTTTCACCAGTTTCCGTTGATAGATTACGTATGGGAAGTGTTTGATAGTGCAGGGGAAGCACCATAATTGATAGCAGTATATTAATGGCTGAGCGACGTAGCTCCGTGCGATTGTATGCCATTGAATGGGTTTTCAACTTCAAATCCTTGTCGGGCAATACAATTTCAAGGGCTGCTATAAACCCTGGCAATAACACATTAATGCCATCCAAGTCCAAACGGAATAAATCAGATGAATGCAACAATATGCTGGCCAATGTTTCATCACATTCCTTGGTCTCGGTTATCTTTAGGCATTGCTGCAATGCCATATAAAAACGTGCCAAATAAACTGGAAGGATTTCCTCTCCGGTTTTCTTGGCACAAAAGATTTTACAGAGTGTACCAATCGCCTCAGCTCGTCCCGATTCATATTTATCGATAGTCAATGTGGGCGGCAACGATGATGGATCATTCAATGAATTTGGCTGTGATAATGATATCGAACCCTTGCGATTCTCCATGATCATCGATGAAGGTCGCTTACTGGCCTCGCATGCTTGCTCTAAATACAACAACAAATTATTTAAAATGTATTTTTAATTATTTAATTATTATTATTATTTTTATTATACTAACTTTTACGATTCTGGAGCCAAGTATCGCCGCCAATGTGCGCTGCCTCAAACAACCATTCGCCGAATAAATGTAAAATGCTATTGCATTTCGGCCGACCTATAGACAAAGTCGGGCGCAGCTCGGTACCTATAGATGGCAGCGCTGCATAATGATGTTGATGGGATAGGAGAACAAAGAGAACGAGAGCGTGGGTTATTATAACAATTAGAGAGGCAAAGAGAGAGAGAAGCAACAGTGTTCTCTCTAACTTTTTATTTTATTTTAATTTTTTTTGTACAACACTCACAATTGATGCTGCTGGATGAGGGCGGGCCAGATGTTGGCGTTGTGGGGGCGGCAGCGTTCACAGAACTGCGTGTTAGGCTGATAAGAGCTGTTTTGCTTAAGCCTGCAAAGCGTGTGGGAAACGTTGGAAAGCGTGTGAAAAATTAGTAAACGTTAACGGGTTAGGGATGAACAACTGTGATCTGTTATACACACACATGCATTTGCTATGCGAAGTCATATTATGGGCGTACAATAGATAAATTATAATGTTTTTTTAGAATATAAATAATGTAGACACATTGTATATAGTATTATATATATATATTGTATATATTATTATATATAGTCATTAGAGATGGGCACTTGGTTTCAGTTTACTAGCACGCTGCGAACACGAACATGTTTTTAGAAATATTTCTTTTGAAAATATTTATTAAAAATATATTTTCTATTTAATATTATCTGTTAACTGTTGATTCGTGTCACGCACAGAGTACATAAGCATTGTCCAACTCTATTTATGTAATGTATGTGAGAGAGAGCTCAGAGCAAACAACTTAGCACAAAAACAGAATTAAATCACGATCAGGCGACTAGAAAATAACAAAACTAAAAATAATTATTTATATGAAGCAGCGACCACATCGCGTGAAATCATGCAATCGCTTGGAAAACAAATAAAAAGCTAAAATTATATAAAAAAAGTGCGGGCTTAAGTAGAACAATAATGTGGTTGGTTGGTTGGCTGGATTGGTGGTCAAAGTGCGTCAATCGTCATGCAAAATAAACGCAGAAAACAAAGTGACAAACCAATAAACAAAATAAGAAACAAATTTCAGTTCAGAATATGAACCAATTTCTCAGTTAATATCAGGCTTAAAGCCATGTTAACAAGCAAGAACTTAACAAAATGCACAACACACATAAAAAAAGAGGAAATTCTATTATCGAAATAATTTAAGGGGCGCACCCTTCTGTTGTGTTATAGATGGCGCAACGCTGAAACTCTTGGCCAGACGACGTTGCAGCGGCGGTGTTGGTGTCACACTATTATTGCATCCAATTGGAGCAGCCAATGGGTCAGCTGGCGTAAATGTTATGCAGCCGACAACACCAGCTGAATGGCTACCACCAGCACTGGTGCTACTCATCGGAGCTATCTGGCAATTGTTCGTGGGTGATGCCATACATGGGCCATATTGCAATTGAGATTGCAGTTGCTGTTGCTGCTGCTGCGGTAGCTGATGCTGATGATGGTGACCCATAATAGCGTTCAACGCTGAGCTTGCTGAATTGCTTACAAAATTATCGCGTAGAAAATTGCCAGCGCCATGTAAATGCAAATGCGGATAATAATGATGATGATGATGATGTGGCTGTTGCTGTTGTTGGGACTGCTGCACTGGATTACCAGCTTGTTGCGAGCTTATATTTGAGACACTGCTCGAGTGTACAAACTGTTGTAGCGTTGAGGATGTTGCCTCATTTAGCGAATGACGTATCTCGAGCAGATTGGTAACGATGTTATCCTGCTGATTTGATGTGCCCTGGTAAATGCCTTATTACCAGCGTACATACGTGAGCGTATTTAAAATGGGTAATGGAAGCGTTCAATTAGCATTGACAGCAATACACAAGACTAGAGATGGAGAGTTATCGACTTATCTAACATCGATAGATCTCCATAATTTAAATCATCCTAACAACTACTTAATAGTAAGCTTACCCAGAAATGCGTCCACCTGGCTGGATATGCCCTTCATGGCGCTTAAAAAGATTTGCGGCAGCATTTGTAGACATGGATGCTGATGGGTTTCGGCGCCTTTTTCATGTGTCAGTGCCCATTGCACGAAATGCGAAGATTTGCTGATAAGATGTGGTGAACACAAAGCTGTTGGATTGCCAATCATGCGCAGAAAGCGATACCAAGTCTGTGCCACACAATCATTGGACATGCCCGCGGGTATCAGCTGCGTATCATCGTCTGCTGTGAAAAGTAAACATAATTAATAAAAACATTTTAAACTTAATTAAATATAAGCCTACAATTCTTGAGTTGTGTAAAATCTGGCCCATAGCTAAATTCTAGCAGACGTGCCGTCAAGGCGAGATTCACACGATTCCATTGATCGACAAGAGCGATGCGATGACGCCACATGGCGCATGACTCTTGCAGTGTTTTCCACAGCGAAGGCGCTGGAAAACAACGTACACACGCCAGCAACCATACCTCGAACAGCACTGAGAGCACACGTTCACACAGCTGATCGCCAACATCATCTTTGACTGTTGGCGGTGCCAACAATATCTCATTGATGGCCAACAGGAAGAGCAACAATGTATCCCATGTCTGTCGATCCATTTGATGTGAAATCTGTGCTGTTTGTTGCAATGTACGCAACACTCGATGACAGAGCACCGCCTGTCGCTTGATCGTATCGCTGCCTGTAAATAAGATTCAATAAATGGATTAGTTTTTGAACTAGAATCATTTGGTTGTAAGGAGCACCCACCAAGCTTTGTTTGGTATATAAATGGTAAGACTTGAAATTTGAAAAAAATGGGAACAATTACAATTTACAAGCAATGGAGCAGGGATTATTATTCAAATAAAATAAATTTCGTGAGAGATGGACAGCGGATTGGCATATCATGTCCTGCTGTACTAGTTTAAATGGTATCCCAACTATTACTTACTTTCACCCTGACGCGGCACAAACAGATTATGAAAATGATTGATTATCTGTCTGGCATAGAGATTGGCATCCTCACAAATTGGTTTGGGCACACTGATCCTTGGCTGCGGATGCAATGCAGTCAACCATTCACAATAAACATTGACGCAATCTTTGATTGTCTCATGCTCCTGCAGAGGCAACGACAGTCCAAAGCATATAACATCCATACACCATTTAACCTGTTGAATGATGACATGACATGACTATCGATATATAACAAAGATTTCTTTTTAGCAGCAACTAACCTCCTCATCCTTGACCAGGTGACTTGGTTCTGCATTTTGTGTTATGCCCAAATTTGTGCCAAGTTGTTTTACCACAGAGATAACAACTTCCCGTCCAGCGGAGGCTGGAAATTTGTTCAATACACTGAAACATTGTGCTCCACAACTGTTGGCACTTATTTGTGCAGAGAGCGAAGCCCACTCAGAGTACATAATGAATAAATAATGATTCGATGATTGATTGATCGATTGATGATGATCTGCTCTCTCTCTCTGACTCTCTGTGCACAACACGTAAACAATACAAATGTTTTCCCTTTTTTCTATTGGAAATTATACACATGCGCCATAGAATTTAATATACACGACTTATATATGCAATAAATTAATGAATTTAATTGTTTTTGAACAGTTTTCAGTGCCATGGACAACGATTATTATAAATTTGTGGCACAGCTCTCTATTTAGTTTTCAGTTTTTCTTTTCAGCTAAACAAGTGTTGATGAGCAACAATACGCGCCAGTGTTGCAAAAGAGTCCAAGCCAAACTATCGATAACTGCTATATTATCGATTGCTGATTAACTACAATGGCGGTCTTTTTTAATGTTCATCTGTAGGGTGTGTCACGCAGTTTGTTTGAGATTTCTGTGACAGTCTTAATTGTTACACAAGTCCAGATAATGTCGCATTAAAAAATTTATAAAGATAACCTGCTTTCAATCTAAAGATAAGATTAAATAGATAAACATACGATTTCTCACACATTATTAATTTTATTTTCGTAGCAACAAAAAAATACACATAAAAATTACGACTAAAATATGATTTTCTACGCCACTGACTATTATTATTTTTATCTTGATACTGAAAGTGATTAAATTTTGTTACTTTTTCCTGCATACATATATGCACATACACGTGAAGTAAATTAAAGTAGATATATATGTATATACATATATTTATGAATATATATATATAAATATGTTGTCTTTAAAAAATTGTTCTAAATAATATTGTTTGTTGTTCATTGATTCCATGATTATTAATAATTCTAATCCTTTTTCTTTTGTGCGGCTGTCTTTTTGGTTGGTGTCTCCTTGTTGGGAATTGTTTCATCTTTAGATGCTTCAATAGCACCACCTTTCGGCTTATTATCAATGGTAGCCTGCTCCTCCATTTCACCGGAGAAACCATATTCATTGACACGCTTGAGATCAACACGATATTGCCAGCGTTGATAAAGGAACACAAAGAATATAATATCATCACGGAAGCAACCGATGCGATACATCGTTGGCATTTTGATAACAAATGCAAAAATGTCATCGATAAATGTATTCAAAAATTTATAGGTCATCATGCGCCATGGCAAATGGGCCACAGACTTCAATTTATAGTTAATGAACAATTGTGGTGTCATTAAAATGAATCCGAATGTCAATAGATAGCTATAGAGCATGCTTAAGACAAAGGAATACCAGCCTTTGTGCTCATTATATATCAATGAATATACAAAATAGCCGATTAGCAATGGAAAGCATGCCCAGCCAAGATATTTAAATGCCAATTTATCATATTCCTTGGTTGAGCTCTCCGAATATGAGCCTTTATCCTTGAAACTGATGCGTGGAAATATGCCCAAAATTTTTGCTTGATTATTATACTTGACATCGACAACTTTATGTATTTTCCAGACCTCAATTCCGAGGCCCACAAAGCAAGAGATGCGTATCATTAAGTTGGTTTCATTGTCCAGCACATATAATAATATAATCAGAGATTGGAATACGGCAAAGAATACGGAACGTACAGAAAGTCCTTCCAAAGACTGACGATTATTCCAGAATTGTATATCATTCTTAAAGGCCAACAATTCAAAGACCGAATGTAATATAGATACAGCCACTGTCAGTCCCAATAGATACATATTTGTATCGAGCAGTGTCTCCTTGAGCGAATCCTGATCTTCATCCGATTCTTCAGCAGCACCAGCAGCCATTATCTCACCCAATACATTGCCAGCCCATTTACTTTTCATTTGTTTTGCCGCATATAGTTGCCACTTGAACATGCCCAATGGCTGGTATGTCAATTGAAGTTCAAGTTCCGGCGTTGTATGATTTATTGGAAAATATTCTCGTTGCAAATTCCAATAATCATTGACAAAGACAATTGGTAAATATGTCTTACCACCGTCAACAAAGTTAACATAATCATCCAATGGAGCTGGCACACTGCCTTGGGCCCAATTTGTTTGATCTACAACCAAATTTATTGTTAAATTTGGATGCCAATGTGAGACAATTGTATCTTTGAGATTCGCATGTTTAAGCTCATGTTCGAGCTTCTCCTTTTCGCTGGCCAACAGATTATAATTACGATTAATTCGTAATTTCTTAAATTTATTTAACTGATGCTGTTGATGACCCATATGGCCATGTTTTGAGTATTTCGGTGATTTTGGATCTGGACTCTCGCCGGCACGCGTCACAAATGCATGCAAATAGACGCTGCCATTGTTTTGCATCATTGAACTGGCTTTAATCTTTAAATTGTGCGTATAAATGCCATCGCCAGTTGGTCCAGAACTCCAGTCGCCATAGACAAGATCCTCTTGGAGCCATAATAAATTTGATTTCTGTTGAAAATTAACCACATCGGGCTCCTCCGATAGCCAGACATGTAAATCAAATTCTGTGCCATTCTCAAAGTAATTCCATGCCGTAATCTTTGGACCGGCATTTGCTAAATTTGTTTTATCTGAACCTGTGCCAGTTGGTGTTGGGGTCTGTGGTCGACGGAAAAAGCTGCTTACAAAATATATTATCAATGCTCTTAATATCAATGATTTTGTCATTGCAAAGAATGATTCCATGCGTGTTGGCTGCTGTTGTTGTTGCTCTTGCTGCTGTTGGCCCTCAGCACCACCAGCAACCACCTTCCATCGTTCAATTGAATAGAAAAATGTTAAATTTTTATTTCATTTTTTTGTTTTTTTGAATGCTTTTCTTTTGTTATTTTTTATACATACCGGTGCTCCTCCAGCTGCCGGCACGGCGACATCATTGTTTGACATTGTTGTGTGTACGTGTACTTTAAATAATACACGTTTTTTTTTTTACACAACCCCAAACTTTTTTGCTTTTGGCTGCCTAGATTTAGTTAAATGGAAAATGTTATAATTAACATAACAGGCGCTTTAACAGACGCAAATTAAAATTGAAGATTTAACAGCTGTTAACCGTGAGCTGCTGGAATGGACAGTGTTGCCAGCGTCGGTCTATTTTAAGAAATCGCTGAATATATTTCAATTGATATATAAAATTATACAATTGTGTGCATAATTATAGATTTATATTTTATTTTATACTTTTTTTACTGCATTTATGATAATCTATACAATTACTAAACAGCAACAGTTGGACCACAACACAAAACAAGCTAATTTGGCAACACTAATGTTAAATAACATAAAATTTACTCAAAATGGTCATTAATCGATAACTATCAGCTGTACAATATATCTATTTTGATTTAAAACCCGCAGTGTGCTTTGTGTACAAACAAAATATAGAATTCATTTGAAAAAAATTAAATAAATTCAAAATAAATTAATTTTCGTTCGCTACAGCAATAATAAATTAATTTTTCTTTGTATTTAATCAATTATCGATAGTCAGCGCACAAAAAGCTGTCTGTTATAAAACCTGTTCAGTGTTGCCCTAACAATTTTCTTTTGTCTATGATACTCGCCGTACGTGAGTACACACTCTTTTCTTTTGTGATTTAGCATTTGGTTGCACGTTTCTTCTGGTAAGTTTAATAAAAATATAGAAAAATAATTATTAAAAAGTGTTTGCGTTGCATTAATAGTTTCTTAAGATTGTATTTATTGTCATAATGTTGCATTATATAGTGTTGGCATGGCCAAAAAGTGAACTGCAAAGTGTACAAAGGGCAGCAAACGCGTCTCGTACATTGTCGTACATAACCTCAATGTGGACATGAGACAACGTCGCCAAATAAAAATACTTTTTCTATTGAAACTATAAATGCGACGCTTTGGCTTGTTGCTTGTTACTTACTTATTGTTGATTTCTTTTAAATAGCAACAAATTGGAAAAATGCAGATCTTTGTTAAAACTTTAACTGGCAAGACCATCACCTTGGAGGTCGAGCCCTCTGACACCATCGAGAATGTCAAGGCCAAGATCCAGGACAAGGAAGGCATTCCCCCAGATCAACAGCGTTTGATCTTTGCTGGCAAACAATTGGAAGATGGACGTACCCTATCCGATTATAATATCCAAAAGGAGTCCACTTTGCATTTGGTATTGCGTCTGCGTGGTGGCATCATTGAGCCATCTCTGCGTATTTTGGCCCAGAAATACAAT
>JBANCX010000777.1:0-13352 GCA_037040065.1 Dettopsomyia nigrovittata | reverse complement strand
TTTTGTGCCGATCATTGTAGGACGCTTGCTCATGATGTATGGGCATACATGTGCTAATAGATAAATGCAAAATGTTCCAGAAGGTGAATTTTGGATACGATCTGGATCGAAGATGTCTGAGACAGCCATACATAATATAATATTTAATTTTTCCATTTATGAAATTATAATACAAGTACAAACAATCGTTTACTGTGTCATAACAGAGTGCTAAATAAAATCAATAATAAATAAATAATCTTCAAGTATTACATTTGAAGTCGTCAAACATTTGCTTCTCTTACCAATAATACGCCTATAAGCATGCTAGACTTTTTCCCAAAAAACATAATTCTTATCGTCTGGGTTTCTCGCCATATTAAATTGAAATTATTATATAATTTAATTACTTGAACTTAGTCATTTTAAGTACAAATTATAGAACAATCATATTTTGTACGAATATGCTATTTAAGTGGTCTTACCGATAAAAAAATAATAATACTATGTAATAAAAGGTAAATAAAATAACTTGTTCTTGGCATTTACTGCAGTTATGAATGTCCGGCTATTGTGAATTATCAACTCGATTTGCTATTCATATGTACATAACTTTTATATGAAAGATAAGAAATTTACTTATGATAAGCATATAAGAATAGGTTGAAATGCATCGGAACGTTCAGTCAGTAATGGTTAGTTCAACGCTCAACATGAATATCGCTATTGGAATATTGGTTTTATTGGGTTTTGCCCATGCACACCTCACTTATAACGATATATTGGAATTCGAATGGGAAAATTATAAAGCTGAATATAATCAGAGCTTTGAGGATCAACTGGAGGAGGAGCTACGTCAACAGATCTTTATGGATAACAAACGTTTAATTGATAAACATAATAAGAAATATGCAAATGGTGAAGTTAGCTACGAAATGGGAGTAAATCAATTCACTCACCTGTTGCCCTCGGAATTTGAGAGACTTATGCTGTCAAGCATGATCAATAGTGAAAATCCAAAAGAGGGAATTGATTATATCTTTAGTCCCAATGATGATGACGCAATTCCAAGTACTATTGATTGGCGTACCAAGGGCGCTGTTACTCGTGTCAAAAATCAACGTGCGTGTGGTTCATGTTGGGCCTTCTCAGCCATTGGATCACTTGAAAGTCACAGCTTCATCAAGACAAATCACTTGGTACCTCTGTCCGAACAGAATCTGGTCGACTGTACGATGAGACCTCCCTATAATAATAAGGGATGTGGTGGTGGTTCACCAGCAAGCGCTCTGAAGTATATTAATAATAATGGTGGTGTGGACACTGAGAAATCATATCAGTATGAAGCGAAGAATGGAGTCTGTCGCTTTAACAAAATGAATATTGGTGCCAAAGTGTTTGGCGTTGTGGGAATTCAAAGTGGAAGTGAACTCGCACTGGCAATGGCTGTTGCAACAAAGGGACCTGTTTCCGTTGCTGTCGATGCAACTCATTTCCAAACCTATAAAAGCGGCGTCTTCAATGATCCGGCATGCAAAAAAACAGTAAATCACGCAGTTCTAGTTGTTGGCTATGGCCATGATAATACTGGTGGAGACTACTGGCTGGTAAAGAATTCATGGGGTACTGCTTGGGGTGAAAATGGTTACATTCGTATGGCACGCAATAGAAATAATCAATGTCAAATTGCCACATATGGTGTATTTCCTATAGTCTAAGTATTTATAATCAGATTTATGGAAACAACAAAATGTTCATTTATCTTAATTAACTTTTCTCGATAAACAAACGATAAAATGACCTAATATTCCAAATTTCTTAAGTGCTGAAATACTCTTGATGAGTATATTAGTATAAGTAAAATTCAGATGTTTTATTAATACGAAACAATTATTGTCCTTGAAAATAAAGCTATATCTCCGATTGATCGAAGCGATTATACCTTCGTTAAGCATTTTCTAACAATTATTTCTATGGCAGCTGTATGAGATTGTGGTTCGATTTAGCACATTTCGACATACATAAATATCTACAGCCTTAAAGAATCTTGTACAAAATTTCATAGCTAGAAAGCCACACAAATCATTTTGAACTGCTGCCTGAAAGTATGCTGCAGTTTTCAAGAAAACAACAAATCCCAATTTCTAAGTGACTTCACTTCACTTCCATATTTGAGTATTATATTATTATCAAATATATAAAGAGCTTACCGTACGAATTTCCGACGGATATGACCACAAGACTTATATATGACCGCTCTCCAACGTAACAGCAACCACAATTGTGCTCCATTTGTGTAGTTGAAGCATTCTTTTTGAATATCGTATATTGAAGATATCGCACTGTTCCGCATACCCATTGAACATGATATAGCTTAAAAACAAAATTAATACAATAATTAATATTGAATATTTTTAAACCATAAATAAGTTTGTTATTTAGATATTCCTTAAAAAATAAAGACTACCTTTAAAACAACGAATGCCAACACGCTTACGGGCTACGGGCTTGCGGGATACGTACTACGGGCTTATGGGCTACACGCATACGGGCTACGGGCTTACGGGCTACGTGCTCAGAGTTTTCTAAACAGTCCAGTGGAAAATTTGGGTTCAAGCGACAAATGTTATCATTTTCTCTCAATATTAATTAATCAATCTCATTTTGTCTTTGTACAAAATATCTCATGTTTATATGTAATTTTTGTATAATAACATCGGGTGCGAAGCATCGGGTTACCTGCTAGTATTATATAATTGCAAGTTATACTTCATAAATACATATTTATTATTGCACTTGTGGTCTTTTAATATGTATGTGACTTAAATGCGGGCAATAAATAATCTTTACTTTTTTTTAGAAAGATTAATCTTACCACTTATGGATTGAAAAGTATATAAAAGGGTTCAGTTTTGCTGCAAAAGCATTGGAGTTCATATCCATGGTGTTGTTCAATATGAAAATCGCATTTGCCTCATTAGCATTCGTGTTCGTTGTTCTTGGATGTATTGAGGCCAACAGCATTAGTTATCAGGATGTGCTCGAGGCTGAATTTCAGTCCTTTAAGGAAGTGTACGAAAAGGAATACGAAAATGAAGATGAGGAGCGATTGCGTAATTTGATTTTCAAGGATAACAAGGAACTAATTGATAGACACAATCAACGCTTTGAAGCTGGCGAGGAGACCTATGAAATGGGTGTTAATCAGTTTACGGATTTGTTGCCAAGAGAATTTGAAAGTATGATGCTATCGAACCTCAACACCAATCTATCAGATGTGCGCGCTGATTATATATATTTGCCAAGAGGATTGGACATTCCTGATAGCATTGATTGGCGTGAAAAAGGAGCTGTGACAGATGTGAAGAATCAGGGACGATGCGGATCCTGTTGGGCTTTTGCTACTACGGGCACTCTGGAGGGTCAACATCTTATTCACTCAAAGAAATTGGTATCATTGTCTGAACAGAATTTGGTTGACTGTTCCAGAAAGTACCACAACAACGGTTGCCATGGCGGCTGGCCAGCTGCTGCTCTCTTTTATATCAAAGATAATGGCATCGATTCTACCGATTCCTATCCATATGAAGGACGCGATGCCCAGTGTCGTTTCCGTCGCGATCGAGTTGCCGCTCATGTCAAGGATGTAATGCAAGTAAACGGCGGCGAAGCTGCATTGGCAGAGGTTATTGCCACCAAAGGACCCATCTCTGTGGCCGTCGATGCGAAATTATTTCATCATTATCGTTCAGGTGTCTTCAACGATCGTCGCTGTCAGGGACAAGTGAATCATGCTGTGCTTGCTGTAGGATACGGGCACGACCAAAATGGAGGAAACTATTGGCTCGTTAAGAACTCATGGGGAACTGCTTGGGGTGAAAAAGGTTACATTCGCATTGCACGCAATCAGAACAATCTCTGCCACATTGCATCATATGCAGTTTTTCCAACTGTTTAAACCGATTTGGATCGATTTATAAAACTAGTTAAAATTATATAATTGAACAAAGGTCCACAATACTTTATAAACCTAATTGCACTATTTTAAATATATTTTAATTGATGTACAGATTGCTATTTTAAAAAAATAATAAATATATTAATAAAAAAACAATAAGTTTGAAAATGGACTTCATCTGTAAACTATTTCCTTTCCACTCACTTAAAGTCATTGCATTACCTTAGACCCTAAAGTTTTTCACAAACCTTAAAAGCACCCCGACCCTGACAATAACCCGACAAAAGTATTAAACGTTCTTGCAGAAAATCGATACAATGCATGGCTAGAAAACTGGAGTCTTAATACGCTAGGGAAAAGGCGATCCTGGGTAACCATCAGCATACAGGAAGTTCAAAACAAAACGCTTCCGCGTTGCATTCTTTAAAAAAATGACGGTTTAACGGGCCTCTCGGGCTTTCTTTCCTGTGCCCAGGCCCGCACGCAAAAAGCCCGTTAGGTGTGGATCGCATTTTTTTTTCTACATAATAAAGTAGTTTGGCTGAACTGACCAAGCGGTCCCTTTATGGTTAAGAGCTAGACACTTCACACATGTAGGTCAACATTTACACTAATAATGACCGCTGCCTGAAAGTATACTCCACTTTTCAACATAAGAGGTCATTTTGAAACATTTTCATAGTTGTTGATAAGAGAGTTTTGTTTGGAATTGTTATACATACTATGTATGGAGGTAGTTCATACATTCAATGAATCATATTATGACTAATTATTTCAATTGATGATATGTTAATGCGCTGATAACATGATGGAATAAATATATACTTTGAAATAAGTATAAAAAAATTGCAATAATAATGAAGGGAAGTTTCCGTACTTAAATGAATTCCTATTTATAAACTAATTGCAAACAGTTTTATGCTTAATATAATATATCATATATCGCATATATTGTATTTTTATGCGCAAAGAAACTGATTAATCGGAATATTTATATATATATATAATTCATAGCAATCGAAGGAACTGAAATCAGTCTCAAATCTTCAGTTGATTAGAAAAGTTATTATGCAACGTGTAATTGGTGCCCTTTTGCTTTTAATTGGATTAGCTCAGGGTCTTAGCTATCTGGAAGTCTTGGATTCAGAGTGGGAGTCCTATAGGCTCGAGTATAATAAAAACTATAAAGATATCGATGAGCAGGAGCTACGTAAACAGATCTTTATGGACAATAAAGAGCTAATCGATAAACATAATAAACGTTATGAAGCTGGCAAGGAGACCTATACAAAAGATGTTAATCAATTTACAGATCTGACAATTGACGAATTCAAAATGATGCTAACAAGTTGTGAAAATAATACAATTTTCGAAATTGATGAAAAGTTCGTCGAGAATTCTACGGAATCTATTGAAATACCCAAATCTGTTGATTGGGTTGCTCAAGGAGCTGTTACAGCTGTCAAAAATCAAGGATCCCATAATACGTGTTGGTCCTTTGCCACCACAGGTGTACTGGAAGGACAAACATTTATAAAAACTCAACAACTTGTTTCACTTTCCGAGCAGAATTTGATTGACTGCTGCAGAGGTGCATCACAAGGATATAACCGAGAGAGAGCCTTCAATTGCATCATGAAGCAGGGAGGCATTAATTCAGAATTATCCTATAGATATACAGGTAGAAAGGGAAAATGTCGATTTAAAAAATCCAAAATTAGAGCGACTATTAGGGGCATTAAAAAGATTCCCATTGGCAATGAAAGGAAATTAGCTGAAGCTGTCTTCAGGGGACCAGTTTCAATATCAATCGATGCTAGTCGCATTAAGGACTATGGAAGTGGAATATTTAATGATAATCGCTGTAGCTCAGTTAATTTAAATCATGCTGTTCTCATTGTTGGCTATGGAAAGATCAGAAATCACGAATATTGGCTAGTTAAAAACTCTTGGGGTCGATGGGGTGAAGACGGTTACATTAAGATGTCACGTAATAAACATAATCAATGTGGCATTGCCTCCAGGGCAATGTATCCAATTGTTTAAGAATATATAAGTAATGCTTAAGGATCTTATGCTTAATAAATTAAATAAAAATATTAAGAAATTTAATTAATAATCGCAAATCGGAAAAAACGATTTGCAAGTGCAAGTTTCCACTGATTGTCTGGAAACTCGGTATGTATACTACCAAGCATACATTTGAACGAACTGCATCAATAAATTAACGATGCCACGCCCATAACTCCCAAAATCAAACAAATCAAATAACAGCTACAATTTTTTCTATATGATCTTAAGATTTGACATATGTGATTGACATCCTAATACTGATCTGCAGTACCAATTTCATAACGATCGGACGAAAATTTCAAGTTTTATAAAGCAAACAAATTTGTCATGGGTCGTTGCAAGGTGATAGCGGCGATGTCAAAATCACTAGCACTGCATGCGTTGAAATAGTTGTTGATATTAGAAGGATTTAGTCGGTATTTCGACGCTTGGAGCTTCCTTACTTGAACTTTTTTATTTATGGCCTTATAATTCCGAATCGGTTTATTCTATAGCTAATTGAAGAATTTTCTTTGTATCCTTGACTCAACTAGAAATACTAAATCAATAGTAAGCAATGTACTAGGACAACTTAACAAACTATGCTTCGGTCCGGTAAGAGTTACTGAAAGTAATATTCTGAATTATTGACTCATTTTTTTGCTAAATTAATACAAAAGTTGTTTGGAAATAAGCTTGTGGTCAGTACAGAAATAAAAAAATAAAAAAACACAATTTTTATTACTGTTTTTGTGGTATTTGTACATGAAATAAAAGTGAATCTGATTTTAAAATGAGTAAGTATAAAAGAAAGTGCAATTTAGTGCAGTCTTTAGTCAACATTAACGATCATGAAGGTCTTGTTAAGGATTTTTGTTATATTTATTGGATACATTCAGGCTAGCATAAGCTACCTGGAAGAATTTGAAACGGAATTTGAATATTTTAAAGAATTATACAATAAAAATTATGAAAGTCAGGATGCAGAGCAATTGCGTAAACTGATTTTTAAGGATAACAAGGAACTGATTAATAGACACAATGAACGCTATGAGGCTGGCGAAGAGACATACAAAATGGGCGTTAACGAGTACACGGATCTATTATCAACGGAATTTCAAAATCGAATGCTATCAAATCTTAATTCAAGTGATTTTGATTTAGATATTGATTATATATATTCGTTTCAAAATTACAACATACCTAAAAGCATTGATTGGCGTGCCAAAGGAGCAGTAACTCGTGTAAAATCTCAGGGTGATTGCCTGGCTTGTTGGGCATTTGCTGCCACGGGCGCTCTAGAGGCTCAACATTTTCTCCATACAAAACAATTGATTCCATTGTCTGAGCAGAATCTTGTAGATTGTTCCGGAAGTTATCAAAATCATGGTTGCCATGGAGGCTGGCCAGCAGCTGCATTGTCCTATATCAGGGACAATCGTGGCATTGATACAGGTAGCTCTTATCCCTATGAAGGACGCGATGGCAATTGTCGTTTCCGCCGCAATCGAGTCGGCGCTCATGTCCGAGGTGTGGTCCGCGTGACACCCACTGAAGCTGCCTTGGCAGAGGCTGTAGCTCATCAAGGACCCGTTGCAGTGGCAATCGATTCCAGATTTATACAATTTTATCATAAAGGTGTCTTTTATGATAAACGCTGCTATGGCGAACTGGATCATGCTGTTCTCGTTGTTGGCTATGGACACGATCATCGTCACGGAGATTACTGGTTGGTGAAAAACTCTTGGGGTACTGGTTGGGGTGACAAAGGTTACATACGCATGGCTCGCAATAAAAATAATCTTTGCCATATAGCCAATGCTGGAGTTTATCCAATAGTTTAGAAAGCCCCTCGATTAATCGCTTAACTATCTAAAATAATAATAATTAATTATAAATTATAAATTATTTCAATTTTTAATACTTACCCAAATGTTAATTCTTCTTGTTTTAAGAGTCCTTCACTTGGCATACATATATTCTTTTTGAATATATTCCAACTCTCGTTGAAAATGGGACAATTCTCTTTTTCTTATGATTCATTTTCCCGAATAAATTAGCTGAAACATATTTTTGATTAGTTGTTATGAGAATTCTTAAATTCATATTCTGCAGGTTTTATATGCGGGTTATAAATAATTTTTATTTTTTTGTGGACCAATATATTATATATTATAGAGATTAATCTTACCATTTATAGATCCGGAACTATATAAAAAAAAGAGTTCAGCTGCAAAAGCATTGGAGTTCATATCCATGGTGTTGTTCAATATGAAAATCGCATTTGCCTCATTAGCATTCGTGTTGGTTGTTCTTGGATGTATCGAGGCCAACAGCATAAGTTATCAGGATGTGCTCGAGGCTGAATTTCAGTCCTTTAAGGAAGAACATGATTAATATGAACGACATAAGGCTGGCGAAGAGAACTATGAAATGGGTGTTAATCAGTTCACAGATTTGTTGCCAAAGGAATTAAGAAGTTGGATGAATTCGGGCATTAACGCCGATCTATCAGATATGCCAGCTGACTTTACATATTCGCTTTGATTGGCGTAAAAAAGGAGCTGTGACAGATGTTAAGAATCAGGGACAGTGCGGCTCCTGTTGGACTTTTGCTGCTACAGGCACTCTGGAGGAGAAACATTTTATTCAATCAAAGAAATTGGTATCATAGTCTGAACAGATTTTGGTTGACTATTCCAGACCTTACAACACTCACGGTTGCCAAGGGGGCTGGCCAGCTGCTGCTTTCTTTTATGTCAAGGATAATGGCATCGATTCTACTGATTCCTATCCATACGAAGCACGCGATGCCCAGCGTCGTTTCTGTCACGAAGGAGTCAATGCTACAGTGAAGAGTGTGATACAAGTGAACGGAGGCGAAGCTGCATTGGCTATAGCTACCAAAGGACCCGTCTCTGTGGTCGTCGATGCTAATTTATTTCCTTATTATAGTCGACGTGTCTTAAAAAGATCCTCGCTGTCGGGGACATGTGACTCATGCTGTGCTTCTTGTGGGTTACGGGCACGATGCTAAGGAAGAGGACTATTGGCTGAATAAGAACTCCTGGGGCACTGCTTGGGGTGAAAAGGGTTACATTCGCCTTGCTCGCAATCAGCACAATCTCTGCCAGACTGCAACATATGCAGTTTTTCCAACAGTTTGAATACATTTCTAAAACTATTTAACAATATTTTATAAACTTAATTGCACATTTTCAAATAAACTATTGAATACAAACAATAAATAAAAGAAATTTAAATTTAACTATGTATTATAAAAAAATTGTTGATTTTTTTTTTTGTATATATTATTTTTTTAAATAGCTACATCTTAAAACTATACAAAAGGATTAAAAACTCGTATAAAATCTAACTAATATAATATATACAATATACATATATATATAATATATAAAATTCGAGGAAATAAATAGGAATAGGAATGAATACATTGCAAAACAGATTCTAAAGCAATTAATCGGCATATTTATTTCACTTTTACTTCTTCTTGAAATGAATATTAAATAATTGAAATTTTTTGTTCAAGCAAACTTGTTTCTCAAAATATTTTGTTTATGTGCAAAATAAATATGCCGAGCAGTATATAAATCTTAACTTAAAAATACATTTAAAAAAAGAATAGAAATGAGTCTTTTATAAGCTTAAGTTTTGTGCACATATTCGCAATACTCTATGCAATAAAAGTTATCCAGAAGTTATATTCAATTGCATTTGGCAGTTAATGGATTCAGTTCAGTGGCTGTGTCCGCAACATGTTGCAACATTTTAGACTCCACAAGTGGCGCTGTCACTTGTAAATGAAGCTCATAGTCAGGTGCTAGTATAAAATTAAAATTATAATTTGGTATCATCAAATAATATAAAATTAAAATCAAATCGATTACTCACTCTGTTCCAATATACATTCCAAATCATCTGGACTATCGATTGTAGGAAAATCAATATTTGTTGATTCTTTTAATATAATGCTTATATCCTTGTGGGCACTCATAAGAAATAGAGGCACATTCGCTTTAGCGAGCTCCTTATGCAGTGCGCCCATGCCACGTGCAGCAGTAAAATCAAAATCTGTAAAAAAACAAAAAGAAATTGAAACGAATTATATATGTAAATGTTGATTTAATTTTTTACCATGTACGTGCGCACAGTCGAGGACAACAGGTGCTGTGCCATGTGTGGACAATGCCTTGGAGATGCCAGAACGTACCCATTCAATAGCTGGAAAGTATAGCGAACTATGCTTGGGTCGTATCAGTATATAACTCATGCCATTTATAGTCTGTAACTTGGACACACTCAACACAGGCCGCGCAGCACGATAAACTAAGAAGGCAACATCTGCACCCACTCCAAGCAACAAACCAATTTCCACAGTTACAGCCAGGCTCATGACAAAGGTAATTGCACCCGGCAATAGCTCACGACGACTGCAGCGCCAAAGTGGCTTAATAACCTCAAATTCAATCATGAATATTACAGCCGATATAATGACAGCACTCAATGCTGCTTTGGGTATATACTGAAAGTATGGTGCTAGCAGACTCAAGGCGAGCAGCACCAATATACTTGTATAACAGCCACCAATGGGGGTACGCACGCCACTGGCATGATTGACAGCACTGCGTGAGAATGATCCTGTGACTGGCATAGAGCTACAAAAAGCGCCACAAATGTTGCTCAAGGAAAGGGCAACCAGCTCACGCGTAGGACTTAAACCAGCTCCACCAAAAGCTTTCGAAATTGCAACATTTCCCAGCACCGCAATTATGGGCAATATGATCATGGATGGACCCAATTCCGATATCTACAAAAAGGTTATTATTAAATTATGTAAATATATATTTCTTGTTATATTCAACTTACCATTTGATTGAAATTCTGTGTAACTTCAGTGCCATTCTTGCCCAGAATTGTTGTCTCAAATTTAGGCACTGCCAGGCTAGGCAATCCGCTCTTTACCGTTCCTGTCAGTATAAAGGGACAACTGTCCAACTCTTTACACTGACTATAAGCAATTACACTTGAGATGAGCACCACCAGTGCATTGCGTCCGGTAGAGATGACCCAAAAGCTGCCATTTAGCAACTGTTGGGCACGCAAACTGCTGACACGATTCGCCACGGAAAGGTTCTTTAATTTCTGCAAAAAGAGATAATTCAATTATATTATTATGTATTTAATAATTAATTGTATTTAGATACTCACACGCAACAGCAGCAGCACTGTTATGGAAATAAGTCCAAGTGTTAAATCACCACGACGCACTTTATCCAGATTACCAAATACAGAGCTCATAGTACTAATGAATTTTGAACCTGAGCCACCTTTCAGACCCAACAAACCCTTTAGCTGTGACGTGCCAATGATAACAGCTGTAGCTGAAGTAAAGCCCACAGTAACAGGCAACGATATAAGATCCACAAGAGCACCCAATTTTAAGACAGCCATGGCCAGCTCTACTATGCCAGAGACTAAGCATAAAAGTATGCCATAGGCAGGACCTGAGTTTAGACCAAAGCCTGTATGTCGACTGGTCATTAAGGCCAAAAGTGCTGTGGGCCCAATGGTCACCTGACGACAACTGCCCAACAGAGCATATACAATGCCACCCACAAATGACGAATATAGACCATATTGTGGCTCCAATCCAGCTAATGTCGCATAGGCCAGACCCTGTGGTAGTACTGTCAATCCCACTGTAATACCAGCTATCAAATCGGCTACAGCATCCTGTGCTGTATAACCATGCAGCCACTTTAAGCCCGGCAATATAATACTTAATTTTGCAAGCGGCATTTCGGGATTATCTAGATGAAAAATAAATTTTAAATATATTTGAAGGCAAATGTTAAGCGGCAATAATATTATTATATGAGAAATCTAATTCTAAGTAATTTCTTTTAGATATATGGTAGAATTTTGTATCTAAAAAAATCTGCGTTTAAATTTGCTCTTGAAATTTAGAGGATCACATGACAAGCTAAACATAATTAACAAACATTTTCATATTTTTAAACAACTTTTGATTATATGTACATAATATGGATGTACATTATTGATATGTTTCAGGTTTCTTAAAGAAATAATACATTTGTGTACTATAATTTCTTTTAAAGTTGTTTACAAACAAGTGAGAGTGCCTTAGTCCAGTGTGCTTGATACAAACTGGCTCCACAATGTATTAGAATAAATAAAAGTTGATGCTGATCAAGAATATATATACTTTATAGAATCGAAGATGACTGCTTCTATCTGATATATTCGTACATAAATTTATTATAAACTTTATTATGAAAGCCAGACATAATTACCAAAATGATTGGAAATTTAACATCACACAGGTAGATTAAAAAAACAAAAAATTTTATTCATAACAATTACAAATAATTGAAAAATATTAATAAAAAACTTATTAACCTTCTCATAACACAAGAACAAAATTTAGTATTTAAACAAATGTTTAAATAATGTGCCCAATTAATTATTTACCTTTGGATGTCAGTAAAAAAACAAGTTGATCTAGTTGGAAATTTCTTTATAACTACTTTTGGCAAGCGAGCGAGTATATTGGAAAGTGAACCGATCTTGCCGGCTGCTGGCAATAGACTAAAGACGACAACAACCGAACCGAACATTGATCGCGTGCCAAAGCTAAAGTCAGTCACACGATTCAATCAATTGATTCAAAACAAAATAAAAAGAGAGCAATAAAAAAAGAAAAGAAAAGAAAAAACGTGATCGCTGCGAGTGTAAATGTTTATATATAATTTAAATTGCTTAAAACGTTTCTTTAATTGATTGTCTATAGTATCAAGTAGATTATTATATATATAATGACAGAACTTTTAAATTTTAAATATGTTTATAAATTATATATTGATGACTTAACGTCCAATATATCTTATCAATTCTATAAGCTTGTGATTTATCTAGAGAAAAAAAGAGTTAAATATAAAATATATTGAAATTTTCTAAGGAATATTCGATAATATAATCCATTGAAAACTAGAAACCAAATCATATTAAAAATCGCTTTAGTTTCCACATCATTTACAGAACTAAATAAAAATTTATATACGAAATGGGAAGTATATATGGACTCTTGCAGGGAAAGTTTGAACTAAATTTGGGCAAGTTTTTGGTAAAAGAAAACAATTTTGAATTCTCATATAATTGACATACTAATTGAACCAAATTATGTTCAAATCAATCCACAATATTATATAGCTTCCATACAAATGTAAATTAAAGCTGCATACAATGGAAGAGCAGATTAATAGACACACAAGCCGATACAGAGACACCGCAGCCTACTAGCAAGAAGATTACTTCCTGATAG
>JBANCX010000772.1:3068-13409 GCA_037040065.1 Dettopsomyia nigrovittata | reverse complement strand
TTTTTTATTGAACTTTATAATTCATATATATGTATGTACATACTTATATATTTATTTGTTTTGACGAATGTAATACACAACGACAAAAAAATGAAAGAAAGAAAGAAAAACGTTTAAAAAGTTTATTTATTTATTTTTGTTTTTTATTGATTTTTAAGTTGTCGTAACGAGTTAAAAAATCAATTGTTTATTGTTTTGTAGGTCAGTTCAGTATTTAAACGAGTACTTATTATAAAATGACTCTCGTAAGTTTCATTTACATAATGTACATACGTCAACGCCAGATGGTTCGCGGTATTTAATCTGACTGTCGCTAGTGTCGCTAGTGTGTCGTCTGGGCACACTTTTCCGCTCGCTCAGTGCACTGCCATCACTAGAGATGGCAATTTACGCATCTTCTTCTTCGTCATTATCTATATGAATTTGAGTGAGCAAGACGCCTTAATTCCGATTGTGGATCTTTATACAGATTACACGTTCCGTCCGTAAAAATGTTAAACAACACAATAATCAATCTTATTAAATAATAAAGTAACGAGTACAGGGTTTGGCATAGTTATTTGATACAACTTTCAAAAAAAAAAAAAACAAAACCAAAGAAATTAGCTTCAGTTTAAAAGTGTTTTTTAGGTTAGTTTTTATATTGTTATTGTATATTATACAAGTTTATATAAAATTTAAACAATTCAACTCGTTAAAATCATACGGGTCTCAATCTAAACATTGCCAACGACACATTTAATCAGTAAAATTATATTTTTTGTACTCGTTAGTTCTTTTCTTTTTCAGGTTAGCTTAGGTTGGTATCGTTTAAAATGTATGCAAAATCATATAAAATTGAGACAATTTAAAGCTTTAACTGAAGTTTATGGCTCGTTACTCGTTGCTTTTGCAAGCCACTCGTTACTTTATTTTAATGTCCACACATCCATTTTTTATCGAGAAATTATATTTTCTTGCAGCACAAATCATATTTTTTTGTTCCATCCACAAATTCGTTGTCTTAAGTTGTTTATTTTAAGTTTTGGAGCTTTTATTTGGTAAGTTTTATTTCATACACTGAAGAGTACTTTACTTAAAAAGTTCATCTGATGTCTCAACATGCTTAAACACACGCATACATACATACATACATACATACATGCATACAGTTAAGTTACACAAGAATTCTGCATGGGAATGTTTGTTAGTGTTGTTGTGTAAAGCTTTTGTATCGCTAATGTGTGCCCAAAAATTGAATAGTTTTGGACGAAAGTTGAATAGTTTTGTGCAATATCTTCTTCTTGAATTTGATTTCGTTGTCGGCCAGAAACCCCAAAGTAACTGTAACGACGATAGCTGTAGCTGTAGCTGTAACTGTACTTCTCCTACTAGTTGTTGTTTCAAAAGGCTCTCGTTGGCAGGACCCATTTTTTTGCCCCATTTGTTTAGATAACGAGAGGTTTTATAGAGGTTACAAAACGAAGAAAAAAGAAAAAAACAAATTTGTTTTCCTCCCTAATAAATGCCCCAAAAAAAAATTTGAATTAATAAATTTTTGTTATATTTTGTTTCATTTAATTTGTTTGTTATTTTGCATATGCGGGAAACCGATAACGATAACGATAACGATAAATCGTTCTCAATATGTATGCAGGTCGTGTCATGTAGAGAGCGTACCGTAAAGGCATGTACTACTCGTAAACGTAAAGAAAACACGACAATAACTACAACAACAACAACAACAACAACAACAAGAACAACAACAACCACCACAACAACAACTTCGACAACACTAAATACCGATACCAGGTACAGCTGCCTACTACTTAAAAAATAAATAAATAAATAAATAAAAAAGACTTCTTTTGTAACTTAAACAACTTTCCATTTTGCTCTCGTTAAATACAAAAAAAAATACAAAAAAAAACATTTCTTTAATAATACAAAATCAAGTCTATCTCTCGCTCTCTCTCGCTCTCTCTCTCTTTCTCTGTCTCTCTGTATCTTTAATCCACGCTCAACCTAACCTCAAAAATATTTGGTATTGCTAATTTATTTAATTGGTTTCATAACTTTATCTGTACAACTTCAAACTCAAGTTCTCAAGCTGAATATGTGTGCTCCAGTGTGTCACCAACTCCATCATCCAGCCTCTCCCTTTAAATCAAAGACCTATGCCATCACCTAACTTTTGAAACTCTTCCGAAACTGTACTTTTGTTCTAATGAATCTGTTTTCTTTTTTGTTTTCTTTTGCTTTCTCTTTAGCCACAGAGTTTATAATAATAATAAGGGTTGTAACCCCTCCCTGGAATAACTATATCAAACTCCTTCATTTCCTAAATACTAAAAAATTTACAAAAAAAAGAAAAGTTATAAAAGCTTTGCCTTTTGTCTCTCGCTCATTCATGCACTTGTTCTCGTTCTTCTATCATGCACTCGCTCAAAACTCTCGTTCTCGCTCTCGTTCTCGTTCATTACTAGTTTCTCAACTGTACATACACACACACACACACATACATGCATATAAACTAATTATTGTTTTTGTTTTTTTATAATTGTCTATGGAATGTACATAAATGTGAAGCTGTATAGATCTATAAACCGGGGACCGTATTTATAACAATTTATTTTTTAATTATTTAATTAAGAAATTAATTTCTTAATTAAATTAAAAATATAATTCTCAATTCAATAAATTGTAAATAAATAATTTAATGCGGTCCCTGCTAACAAATAACTTTAATAAATAATAATTTAATAATTTTTCTTGTTCGTTTGCAACACTTTAATGACTTGTAATATTTGCTCTCTTTTTCTATCTCTCTCTCTCTCTCTTTCTTTGTCTCTCTTTTTGTTGCGCCCGCTCTCTCACTGTCTGTGTGTCTCTCTCGTTGTTTTTTGTTTTTTTTTTTTGTTTTGCTCTCATCGATTTGTGGTAGGTTGTAACAACGAGTGGACCCCGGAAGCCCCAACGTCAAACCTCGAATGCATTCTCCACCACATCCGCGGAACAGGAACCGGAACGTACGATGCCAACAACGGAAACGCAAAATGGCAAACATCCGGCAAATGGGTCGTGCACGAATCTGAGCAACTGCGTCATGCTAACGCCAACGGCACAACATAAACTCTGCCTGGAGACATCTTTCACCAATTTGCAGCATCAGTTGGAACAGCGAAGCGCAGTGCAGTCGATAGCCGCCGGAGTCGGAGTCGGAGCCGTCGGTGGTGGTGGTGGTGGTGGTGGTGGTGGTAGCAAAGCGTCTTCAATAGCGGGCAGCATCTTTGGTCGCAGCCAATTGAGCTCCACAACCACGCCATATGACATATCAAGCGTGCTGGATGATAGCATTACGACGGTGACAATGCAACGTAAAAGTCCCAGTTCTATGTTCAGTGAGACGACTACGGTGCTGGTCAATACGGAAGCAGCAGAACCGCAACCGCGTCTCAAGGCGGTGGCCTTTGATATGGCGCTGACACCGCCACTGCCACCGGATCCGCCCCTGGCACGTCATCTATCTGAAAAGAAGCCTCGTACTCTGCCCGTATGTCAAGCCCTACGGCGTGCCTCCTTATCCGGGCAGCCCGGTGTGGACCTGTTGCATGATGACTGGTATGGCCTGGCACCATTGGCCAGTCCGGAGACGCTCTCCGAAATCTCTAGCCTCTCCTCACGCAGCAGTGTGCCCATTAGTCTGGCCAACAGCATTGAACGCTATCTGCAGCATATGGGCGTTGCCGGTGGGGGCGGCATTGGTGGCAAGGTGCCCCAGCTAGAGGATATCTTTGAGTCGCAGCTGCATACGCCTAAGGTAATGCGACGTGCACCGAAATTTACAGAAAATCTAGCCGGCTGTGCCGAGGATACACGCAATCTGGATCAATATAAACGTCTGGGACGTGTTTTTGTCACCTTTCCACGCATCGTGCCCAGCGTTGAATGCAAGCACAGTCTGTCCAATTCCAGTGATGATAGCTTCGAGTCGGCGCACAGTTTACAGCGTCGTCTGCAGCTACCTTCAGCTGTGCCCTGTGCAGCCAGTTCCAAATCAGCTGAGCAACTGGATGAGAGCGAACACAGTGCCGCCGTTGCTGTCAAGAAGCTAACCTTTAGCGATAGTAATATACTGGCAGAGGAGCATTGTTTACGCTTGTGTCCACATTGTCCGTGTCGCCGTACGGGCCGTGATTGCTGCACAAGGTCGGAGCATCTGCAGTGTGCCCAAATAGAAGAAACTCAAGCCGTAATCGGCTCCACGGATACCAATAGCAGTTTCTATAGCGCTAACTCTAGCAATTCTCTGGAACAACACGACGAACCACAACGACATCAACATCAACAACAACAGCAGCAGCAGTTTAAGCTAAATGGTTCAGTCGATGAGATCATTATACGTCCGGGTGTATTAGAATCACATTTTCCCGTGCTCGGTGGCAGCAACAGTAAACAAACGGAGACACCTGCACTGATTGCACCCGCAACGCCCAGTAATGGCTCCCATCGAACCGATGTTGTGGGTGGACGTGTCCGTAAACGTCTCTCCTCCGAGGAGTTTATGTTCACATCACGCCATGAGGATCTTCCCATACTAGTACAAATCGCAACGGCTGCCGCGGCTGGTGCTGCCGGCGATAGAAGCGCCCAGGGATCCCCATCCGTGCGCAAACAGCGACGCGGCTGTGTCTATCCAATGGCCAATAATTTACGCATTGATGCGGCAGCTGCTGCCGCTGTTGCTGCTGCTGGTACCAGCTCCCCCACGTCCATTAGCAAATATTCCCGCACTCGTGTTGCTGCAGCAGCAACCGCCAAAGCCGCTGCCGCAGCAGCAGCAACCGGCATTAATAACGAAAGTAATGTTTAATAACACTATGACGACAAGCTAAGTCAATATTTTGGATTTCGCATAAATTTTTTCAAACATAATTTTATATATATTTTATTTTTTTAATATTTTCTATGAAATAGTTTTAGAAAAACACATTTTATGTTGTAAGAAATTAAAAAAAACTTATTTCATAAAAAGTTTATATCTTTGAAGAAGCTAAAAATGAAAAGTTAAATTAATAATTATTAAATAAATATTTCCTTTCAAATGACATTTTTTAAATGAATAAAGTTATCCAGCAAACACATTATTAATCCTAAAAATTTAGCGAAATCCAAAGTTCGCTTGAACGTACATAGTGTAATTAATAATAATAATAATAATAATAATAATAATAATAATTTAGCATATAAGTGTAGTTGAATGCAGTACCTAAACAAGCGCAACCAAAAATTTATTATATTATATTTGCGTTATATACAATAACAAAATGGAACAAACAAATAATAACGAAAAGAAAATAACATTTTTTGCATACATACATACATACATTACATTGAAAGTTTAGAGTTTAAAATAAATACATACAATACATACATACATACATACATAGAGACAGCGTATAGAACATTTAAATAAATGCATATTTATGCATATAAATATATATTTTTGTGCAGCCAGCTGAGCGATGCGCAGCAGCTCCTAATGCAAAAGTTTTAATAAAATGTTTTAAATAAAAAATAAAAATAAAAAAAACGTTACAAAAATCCAAATTTGAATTTAAATAAACGTTACGAAAGTTGAACAATCGTCGCATGCACCGATATATCGATTTATATATTGTTAAGAGATGGTCGTCTATTCAAATATCGATACCTGAAGTTTTGTTGTTGTTATCGATAACAGCGTTTTCAATCGATTACTTGTCAGCTGTGCATAGCAATACAAAGTTCATCTCAGTTGCGTTTTATTTACATCACAACATCTGAGCAACGAAACTTCATTTGAAAACAAAAAACATACATTTAGTTTTATGATTTTAATTTTATTTTAAAGTTTTAAGATTACACATTCGAAATGTGCTTAGATATACTACGTTTAATACATCAAAAGAGCGTAAAGGGCCAGCTATTGCCCTTGCTGTTCCAGCAAACTCGAAACAAAAGCGATGGGACACCATCGCTAGTGTCTGATACATCAAGTTTCCTGAAATCATGCGATTTCCAATTGCTGCTAACCAAAGATCGAGAACAGAGCTGTATGGAACAGCTACGATGTGTGCCTGTCTTCAAGCGTCCAAAATCGATGGTGCACGGCAAACACGAATTAAATTCGGCTTCCGTTTTGATAGCCATGTGCCAAGAGCGTAACAGGTACGACAACAAAAGATTGATTTTCTTATTTTGATAATCACAACTAATTATATTTGTACTTTATTTTGTCTTTCAGCGATGAAATTTCATTACTTTATACTCGACGCTCCCGGCATTTGCGCCAACACAGCTTTCAGATATCCTTTCCCGGTGGCAAACGTGATGAAAGTGATGCTAGCTTTACGGAATGCGCTCTACGCGAGACAGAGGAAGAAATCGGATTGCCACGCAATCGCATTGATATTTGGGGTGAAGGTAATTCAATTAATTTGCCGCGCACGGCAAGCATTGTTCCCGTCGTGGGCGTCGTACGTGATTTTCATGTCTCTGAACTAAAACTGAACAAAGATGAGGTGGAAGAAGCTTACAGCATACCACTAAATTCAATGCTATCGACAACAGCTGCCCGTCACACACAATTCCGTGGCGGCTATAGTGGACCAGTTTTTGTTGTGAATAACTATCGCATTTGGGGCATTACGGGCTACCTGACATATATATTTTTACGCTGTCTATTACCTCAGAGCATGCTGCCCGATTCGTTGAAAACAAATTTGAAATTCATACGACCCTATAAGATGCCACCAAATCTAACCCATCATCATGTCGAGGCAGCGGCACAGAAGTCGGGAAACCAATAAATAGTTAACATATGTATGTACTATTCGTAGCTGTTTGGTAAAAGGAATAGACAAATTTAGGCCAATTATTTGAAATTTATATATGTAATGAAATTACAATAAATAAATATATAAATGTTATATTTATGTAAATAAAAACATAATATTCAAATTATAATTAATGTATTTTATTAAAGATTTATTTGCATCTGCTAATTTCGAATTTTTTTATATGTCCGCAGATAGGAAATATTAAGATACTTTCTTAGTTTAAAATTTTTATAAAATATCTGAAGTAATTTAGAAAAAAAAATGTTGTTCTACGGATTGTTTCTCTTATAACATATATTTTATTTGGGAAATGAAAAAAAAAATATATATTTAATAGAATAATTTTATATCAATAATTTATAAATCATTTTCGGTATAAGGGATCACACATAAAAATAAAATCAATTTTTTTTGTTTTTGCAATTTTTACTATTTTAAAAATAATTTTAGAATTTTTTTTTTGTTTTTTTTTTTAATATATTTTCTTTGTAATATTATTTACAACTTGTGTTCTCATAGTGTGTGTAAATATATATGTCTAACAAAATTTTTGTATAATTTCGTGTGTTTTTTTGCTAACCATATACGCATATATAATAATTCTAATAAATTGGTAACATATACTATACATACAGAGCGTGTGTATAGATGTGTGTGTATATTGTATATATATATATATATATATGTAATAAATATTTGAGTATATCATATTTACATATTGTTTCAACATGTTAACCCTAATTTCTAATGGAAAATTTACTCTTGAGAGCTTGTTATAGGCTTTGCCACCTCATTTGTTATAGGGTCTGAAGAAGGAACGCGACAATCGTGTGCTTGTTGATTGGTTACTGCTGTATAACAAGATCCACAAAGTCTTACTGGATTGAAAAGCTTTTCATATGGTAATGGTGCCCAAAATTCTGAACAGTCAGCACAGAAAATTTCGCCACATGATCTATAAAAAAAAGAAAAAATGAAAGTAAATATATTAATATTGAAAAAGAAAAAAAAAATAAATTTTATTTAAAAATCAACATGAAAAGAAAAGGCAAAAAAAAAAACAATCACAAAAGATTAGAGATTTCGAAACCAATCATATTAAAAGATTGTTAAATTATTTTCTTTTTTAGAGCATGTTAATCGTAGTTTGTTAACAAAATGAGAATAATATTTATCACAGCCAATCTGTCATTAGTTCATAATTTATAATAATAATAATTTCAATTATTATCGATCTGATGCAATAATTAGCGCTTTCACTTTCTGTATGGTAAATGCATGAAGTTAAAGTAGAAAATATAGCAAAAACCTAATAATGAACATGAAAAAGAAAATTAAATTAAAATTTGTTTGTTTGTTTATCTTAATTAGCTAATTAAGAGAACTTGTGCCAGATTGTTGTTTGCTCTACAATATAAATTAAATTAAAAATTTGTATTGCCCAACTGTGTACACATATTGTACTTAGTGTACATATGTAAGATAAATTTGTAGATGTAAAGATAATAATAATTAAACAAAATTAGAGAACAAAAAAAAAAAAAATTTGAAAATAAGATAGTAAGGAAATTAATGCTGAATAATGCGCACCGACAATGATGTTTTCTTCGTCCAAGCCAGAATTCAATTTGACAATTGGAGCAACGTGAAACTGCATGATCTGGTACCCAAAGGACACTCGATGCTTTTTTCTCTTGTATTGACAATGATGTGGCATACGATGATGGGCCACTGCGTTCTTCAACCGCTTCCCATGAGCATGTCGATGCATTTTCAATAATATCCGATCCGTTTTCCTGAAGAAATTTGCAAATGATTAGACCCAAAGTGAAACCAATTAATTTATTTTTCAAATAAAAAATATGGCACATATTGTTGTTGTTGTTATCCAGCCAAATTTTAATAAATTTGTTTGGAAACCTGAATGAATATTGACAAGATATGGCTGGAATTATTCATCTCATCTTGTGGAAAATTGTTTTTTTTTTTTTTTTTTTATGTTGATTTTAAATATATTATAAATTTACATATGTAAATTTTGTGTTGATTTTAGATTCTTTTATTCTAATTTATAATTACATGCTCTACATTTGTGGAAACCGCACTATTGCAGCTTGGGCATCCTTTTTGCAATAATGCCAAACGCATTCCATGAATTTCACGCAATAGAACTTCCTCACGTTGCTATAATAAAGTTTATAAATTAATCGTTATATATTATAATAATTAGTCGATAATATATATACATAGTTACCTTGTGCTCTTGAACAATTTGATGTAATCTTATATTCTGTTCACTTAAGCCATGAGCCAAGCCATCTGGACATGATATAGCTAGCTGTGTTTTATCCTGTGATCCATGCGGTGTCGGAGGTAATGAAATAAGACCACTTGTTGGAAATTGAAATGAGGTACTAGAAAAAATTGTTGTTTTTTTTTGAAAAAAATTGTATTTAGAAAATAAAAATAATATTTAATATTTACCCAATATTATCAGGATATTTTGAATGTGAACATTCACGATTTATGCTTGACCAAAGCATATTTCTACGCATTGAATGACCAGCCGTTGAGACATCAAAATTGCCAAACGTATTGGATAACTGAGAATTGAATCTTTGATGTTCCGGTGATAATGGCATTGAATCAGTATTATTACTGCCATTTATAATTGTTGTTATATTTGCATCTTTGCAACTTTCGTCTTCGTTAATTATATTCAAATCCAAATGATTCGATATGGAATCTGTTTTATCCACACCAGCAACAGCAACAGCAACAGCAACAGCAGCAGCATCATTGGCATTATTATTATGTTGATAATATCGCAGACTATTGGGTTTTGCATGGACTCTGGGTAAATTATTACAATTTTGACTAATTATTTTATTATTTGTATGGGAAATAGCTATTGTTTCGGTCTTTAAATTATCTTGAGGTATGACATCGGTATCACCATCTAAAGGCACATCGCTGTCTTTATTTGTATTTAATGTGATGCCATTTGTAACGACAGGGCTCTGTTCAATTGATTCTGTTGGAATTATTGTATCCGTACTTGTATCAATTTGGCCATGCAAAAATGTCTGGCTATTATCACTATGACTTTCACCAATCGATGATGGATCAGGATCTGGAATTTATAACAAATATTTATATTATATTTACGACATAATAATGATTAACTACAAACCATCACTTGGAGAATCACAAGGCGTATGTTCTGTTAACTCAATTGGTTCAGAATCCAGACGCTCGATTGTTATATTTCCATTTGGTTTTGGGGATTCATCATTCAATATTGTTGTATCACATTGAATTGAAGAAGTACTTTGGTCAATAATAGTATTGCCATCAGTTATTAATAACGTTTGGCAACTATTTTCTACATTCTCCTCCTTCAGTACTTTTGGACTATCGCAATTATCATGCGATTGCGTTTCAGAGTCTGAGTCTTCTTTATTCACAATGCTATCTTTTG
>JBANCX010000771.1:0-13431 GCA_037040065.1 Dettopsomyia nigrovittata | reverse complement strand
CCCTCAATTGCTCCTGAGGTACTTAAAGCCGTTGTAGCACAATTCGATGCTGGAGAGTTGATAACACAGCGTGAGGTAACATCAATTTAAATAAAAACTTAATTTTAGTAACTAAAATTAACTTTTATTTTCATATTTAGATGGTATCACAACGTGTCTCCCAGGAGCTGACATTGCGTGCCAAGCAATTTGGTTTTATTTTGGATGATATATCGCTAACACATTTGACCTTTGGTCGTGAATTCACATTGGCTGTAGAAATGAAACAGGTGGCCCAACAGGAGGCCGAAAAAGCGCGTTTCGTTGTCGAAAAGGCTGAACAACAAAAATTGGCATCGATTATATCAGCTGAGGGTGATGCAGCTGCAGCTGATTTGTTAGCCAAATCATTTGGTGAGGCCGGTGATGGTCTAGTTGAGCTGCGACGTATTGAGGCTGCCGAAGATATTGCCTATCAGCTATCAAGATCACGTGGTGTTGCCTATTTACCCAGTGGACAGAGCACATTGCTCAATTTGCCATCAACCATGGCACAATAAACATGAAGAAATAGTCTTTTAAGATGTTTAGCATTTACTAAGTACTTTCGATAACAAATTTCAATTTCTTTCTATATATATATACTATATCTTCTGCAGAATTAACTGGGGCTCCAAACAAAAAACCAAAAAAACCAAAAAAAAAAAAAACAATTTTTAATTATTATTTTTATCATATTTTGGATTGGAAACTTGTTTTTTTTTGCTTTTGTTGTTGTTCCTGTACACACGCAAAATTCGTTCAAATTTCTTGTTAACGGCTGGACCCATTGAGCGCGTATCTTCAGTTAAATTCAGATCAATCCTAGACAGAGAATCGATTGCAAGATATTAACTATATATATATATATATATTAAATTTGTTATGTGAACAAAAAGATGATCCAATACAATAAAATACATATTACAATATGAAAAATTACCTTAAAAAACAATTGAATTTCATCTAAAGTTTGTCTTAACCTAACCTATATATGTACTATAGCGAACTCATTCGTGTCTAATTCCCTTAAATTCTATTTAATTTGAGTTCATTAAACGTTTGCTCTTCTCAAATTTATTTAATGGCATTGATATATATATATAAAATTTATTCATCCACTCGATTATGTAATCCCCCATACATCTAGGCGCCAGCTAGCTACCTAAGAGTTAGAGCTCCTCTGACTGTCTAGTTGGTTAAATGTCCAAAAGCTTTTCAACTCAAGTCAGCCATAAATCAAATTGAAGCACTTCAGCAATAGAAAGAGCCAAAGCAACAACAGCAACAGCCCATCAAGCACTTCTCTAGTACACAGATATAGAAAAATATGTTGGGGTTGGTTGGGATACATTGGGGTGGTCGTATCTGTCGTATAATGGCATCCATTGTGTATGCGGGTGGCATAACAATCAGAAAATGACACAGTGAGAGAGAGAGTGGAATGAAGAGAGAGAGTTGATGATGATGATGATGCCGTTGGCATGGCAAAAATCTGTTGATTCTCAGTCAAGTGATTTGCCAAAGTGGCTTCGTTCAAAATGCCAAACGCAGGGCAGGCACACACACACGAACACACACACCGATACATATACGTGCATAGTCAGCAACAAGTTGAATGAATTTCCGTTGCGCCCTTCTCTTCTTCTATCTATAGAGAGTAAAGCTTTTGACGTCACACTGAACAATGTTAAAAGTTTTTTTTTTTTTTGGATTATTATTTCTTTTGCGTATTTATGTTTTAAAGCTGCAAATTCAGGTTCCTTTGCTTGATCAAGCTTATCTTACACTGTCATCCAGATTTTATTATTAAATCAAATTTTGTTTAAATATAGAATTGAGTTCCTAGAAAGCGAAATTGGATTATTTTTACAACTGTTTGAAGGCGTTTTCTTTATTATTAAATTTATTTTTGATATATTTTTATATTTTGCGTATTTTTGTGTACTTAAAATTGGAATTTTTTCTTGAAATATTTTTTAAAATTTACATTGATTTATAATTTATTTGAATTGATTAAATTTGTTGAAAATATATTTATTTTTGACTGTTTAAAAATTTGTTTTTAAGCCATTTTAAACAATTTTAAAAGAAATTCTTGTTGAAGATAACTTTAAAAATGTTTATTAATATATTAATTAATTTTATTTAATTATATTTGTTTAAAATGTGGGTTGGACTCATAGAACAATACTCGGGACCTTTTAAAAACACTTGAAAAATGCGTAAATTATATATTTATTATAAAAAAAACTATTTTTTTAAACATTTTTTACTTGAAATTGGCTAAAAAGACAGAATTTTTAACACTTCTTTATAAGAAGAACTAAAATATTTCCAATTGAGCTTTAAACACAAACCTTAATTGTTCAAAAAAAAACTAAAAACAAATTAATAAATTTAGTCAAAAAAAGTTAAATTGTAAATTATAAAATAATTTAATCTTTGTTGCACAGTGTTAATTTGTTTTGATTTTTAGTATTAAAAAAAAGAGAGAGAAAAAAATCAAAACAAAACCTGTCGCAAAATGACGCAAATTTTTGTATCATTTTCTAGTTCTTCTTTGAAGCAAAGTTGTCTCTATTTCATCTACTTCGTCTTCTTCATCATCTGCTGTTGTTGTTGTTGTTTTGTGAGGAAATCCCGCGATTTGTCATGAGTCAGTTGTGACAACAAAAGGGGAATTCTTCACTTCAACGCAGCGCTGAACGATGTTACGAGTTTTTTTAATTAGTTTAGTGAACTTTTAAATAAATAAATATAATTTTCTAAATTATTTTAGCTTAATTAATACAAAATAATGATATAAATCATATTTATTGAACTAATTTATTAATAAATTATTAATTTGGTTGACAAATGTCAGCGTGAGAGCAGAGTCAACCTGTCCTGCAATAGAATCTGGCGCTCACAGCTTGAAGCTTCGGAGCACCGAAGCTCTGAATTTTAATTTTGTTTTTTTTTTTGCAGTCATTCGCTCTCGCAAAAAAACTTCATCGAGGCGAGATGCCTTTAAAAGGCCACGACGAGCATTGAGCAGCATTCAGTTGTTGAACAGACGTCGAACTGAACAACACGCGCGCACGCACACACATCTTTGTGTTTGTAGACAAGTTACTTGAAACATTTAACTAACTAACATAATTGCAAGCTAGCAAAGTGAAACAAAAGCGTTCACAAATAGTGCAAATAATTAAACAAAAAAAAAACAGTCAAAACTCAAGTGCACAAAGGTGAGTTAATATATTTAGTATATATATGTGTATGTGTGTGTGCCTTTTAAGCATATATTTAAACACTTAAAGTGCTTTAACATATAACATGCTCGCAGCTAGCCAAACACTGGGCGTATACTTAATATTTTTGTTGTTGTTGTTTATTAAATGACCTTTTTTAATGAGGTTTTTAAATTCAAATTTAAATTTGAAAGCCTTCAATTTGTTACTTTAAATCGTTATCAGCTTTACACAAATTTTATTTTGGCTTGTTCTGGTTTTGTTAGAAACTGCTTTAAATTAAGCTAAGAAGTTGTTGTTGCCTCAATGCCAAACGACTTTATTTGAGAGACAAACACACAAAAAGTTGTAAATGCATTTTTAATTAATTGTTTTAATGAATATATTAATTAATTTATATAAAAATTGTTGCGTAAATCTAGAAAAATATTCTAAATTAAATTTACAAAAAGGGAAAGCTTTCATATAAATAGATTGCATATTTTTTATGCTTAATTCAAGGCAATGAACTTGATCATAAAAAAATTGTTTTTTTTGTTGAATTTCTTGAATTTTTTGTTGCTTTAAGTACTTGAGTTAGTTAGTGCTAGGGGCAAGTATTATCGTTAGTTACTATTTTTAGATAGTTAACTTGTACATTTGTATGTATTTCGCAAGAGAAAGGTTTTATTGGTCTTGTTATGTATACCCTGCAACTGTTGAACATGGAAAATAATGGGGTAGACATAGTCTAAAACAAATATTTATTGTATAAAGGTAGCGTCATTTATGAATAATCAATTTTATCATAATTTCGATTATAAAATTTGCAAATAATTTGTTTGAAAGTCAAGAAAAGTTGGAAGAATGATTATTTAGTGGACAGACTTGACTGAATTCAGTTAAAATGCAACGTAAATAAAAATAGAAATATCTTGATTTGTACATAATTAAGATTAATTTTATATTTTTAATACACCTCATCCAAGAAGATAGCAGCAGGATATGCATAGAATCAGGAGTCGTAGAAACTCTTGAGCAGCTCCTATGCCAATGCCCAGCACTGGCCAGAACACGCAAAATACACCTCAAAGTGCATTACCTAACCTCACTAAAGGCGGCGGCGGTTCACCAAATGCAGCAACATGCTCAGAGACAGACTGAGCAACTCTTAACATCCCTCCACTTCACAATCCAGCTTCACAAAGGACCAGAACTATGTCTATGTCTGACTGCCAAGCAGTCTGCCGGCACAACCTAACCTAACCTAATAGAGCTGAAAGATATTATTGTTTAATGCATCAATTCTTTGTATGAAAACTCTAGAAGAAACATTAATTTTATTCCAATTCTATCATTCAATTAATCAGTCGTTAATATGGCAACATTTATCTCCTAGTATGTATCTCCTAGTCGAGCAACTTCATTTAAAGATATTTTAACTTCGATTTTAATGAACTTTTGTTCCAAAGATAAGCTTTATATACCCTAGGAATATAAAAAGTTGGACTGTTCTATGTAGCACCCAACAACATTCCATTGATTAGCACTATCTGTAAAATGTAATCAACTATATTAACTAATTATATACTAACTATAATATAAATGCTAAATACAATACAATACATTAATAACAATTTCTTTAAATTAACTAAAACATATTTCATAACTAACAGAAACGTCTAAAATACTAAAAAAAAATACTAAAAAAATACTTAATCCATTCAACATCATGAGCAATTCAACTAATATTAATACTAAAACAACTGAAACTAAGAATAATTTAAATGCTAACACACCTGTCGCTAATAAACTGGATTCCAGTGTCTCGGTGAGTGATTAATTTAGCATAATTATCATTTAAATTAATGAAAATATTTAAGTAATATATTAAAAATAATTAAAAATTTTGCATTTTACATTTTATAGATCGATATGGAGGCACCAGAATTTAGAGATTTTGCCAAATCAATGGTTGATTATATAGCCGATTATTTGGAAAATATACGCGACAGGTAATGCAATAAAATTAAATTAAAATTAAATTAATTTGTTTTAAGACAGACACGTGTTAAATATATCTTGATATTCATTCGCTTGAATTTCATTTTTGAAAGTTCGTTCTGTTTGAAAACACTTTTTCCGCATTTATTGATGTGAATAACATTTATAAATTAAGATAAATTAAGATATTTATTGAAAATAATTGATTACTGAATCACTTTCAAAGGAAATGTCCGTGTTTTGGGCCAGTTTTTGTTTAAACACGTTACGACCTTCCAGCTGTTTAGACCTTTCACAAAAAAATTTATTTTATAAATTTTGTTTTCTGCTTTGACTTTGTTGCTTATTATTAATAATAAGATTTTTTATTATTATTATATTGTTTGCTTAGCTGTGTCAAGGTCTTATTTTATTTGTTATTTACCTTCAGACGTAATTTTTTCACTTTTTTGTTTATTGTTTATTGTTCTTAAGCAAGTTTTCTAAGCCCATAATAGGCCTTGAAGCTTACTATCAGAGAGATTTTAGACTGAAAAAATGATTTATTTTGTATGTTTTGTATTAGAATTTAAGTTAGAAATATATAAAATTATCAAATTAAGTGTAGAAATAATATAAAACAATATTTTGGCTTTAAAAAAATGTTAGTTAAATTGATTTTTTAGCTATTTTTCTTAAATTATTTATTGTTTTTGCGCATTGAATTGGTTTTTTTTCTATGTTCTTTATTGAATTTCTTTATTCTTTTGAATTTTTTAGCCAATTTATAGCCAAATATTGTAGGTTATTGAGTATAAATATTATTTTTATAAATATTTTAATATTTTTTCTAATATTTTAAACCCGTTTTCAATCGAATTATGAATTTTCTTTTGTAGAATTTCAATTTTTCTTTCCAACAAACACAAATTTCTTTAATTTTAGCCTTTTAAAGCTAAACCACCCAAGTTTGTTTAAGTTTTCTAAAGCAATCCTAAGTTCTGCTTAATAATTATAA
The DNA here is from genome assembly GCA_037040065.1 of Dettopsomyia nigrovittata. Classification (NCBI taxonomy): domain Eukaryota; kingdom Metazoa; phylum Arthropoda; class Insecta; order Diptera; family Drosophilidae; genus Dettopsomyia; species Dettopsomyia nigrovittata. Next base: position 7,197 of record JBANCX010000771.1, on the reverse strand, counting down.
TAATAATTTTTAATTTTAATTTATTTTTATAGTTATTTTAATTGTTATTATTAATTTTTCTTCAATTAATTAATTTTCTCTTAAATATATGAACAATTTAGGTTCCATTCTCTCTTTATTCTCTCGTAATTTCTATTTTTAAATTAATTTATTATTTTTTTAATATTTATTTTAAATTGAAAATAATATTTTCAACTTAATTATTAAATAATTTTATTGATTTTATTATTTATTTAATATTTTTTATAAATTATTCTCTTCTTTCTATGGCCAAAAGTAAGTTAGTTCTCTTCGGAAGGAAAGTTGTCCTAGAAACATTTTCCTTTTAAACAACTTTTACATATTTTTTATTGATTTTTTTGCTTGCAACAAGTGGCAACTGTAGCGTACTGGATGGGTTGGTTGATGATGGTCTGTGGGTGGATGGGTTGGCAATAAAATCAAATTTGTCAGAGAGTTTGAATGGAATCTAATAAGATTGCTAATTGGATTTGTGTTTGTTTCTTGTTTCTTTGTTGTTGCAGGCGTGTGCTGCCCGATGTAAAGCCCGGTTATTTACAGCCATTGATACCCGATGCGGCGCCAGAGAAGCCCGAGGACTGGCAGGATGTAATGAAGGATATTGAGCGTGTCATAATGCCGGGTGTAACACATTGGCATAGTCCCAAGTTTCATGCATATTTCCCAACAGCCAACTCCTATCCGGCCATTGTGGCGGATATGTTAAGTGGAGCGATTGCATGCATTGGCTTCACCTGGATCGCTAGTCCGGCGTGCACAGAACTCGAAGTGGTTATGTTGGACTGGTTGGGTAAAATGTTGGATTTGCCAGCCGAGTTTTTGGCCTGTTCCGGTGGAAAGGGTGGCGGTGTTATACAGGGTACAGCCAGTGAATCAACTTTGGTTGCTTTGTTGGGTGCCAAGGCCAAGAAATTGCAAGAGGTCAAGGCAAAGCATCCCGAATGGGATGATCATACAATAATTGGTAAATTGGTTGGTTACTCCTCGGCTCAGGCTCATTCCTCGGTGGAGCGTGCTGGTCTCTTGGGTGGTGTTAAGCTGCGTTCAGTGCCCGCCGATGAGCATAATCAACTGCGTGGCGATGCTCTGGAGCAAGCTATTAAAAAGGATTTGGATGATGGTCTAATACCCTTCTATGCTGTGGTCACACTGGGCACCACAAATTCGTGTGCCTTTGATCGCCTGGATGAGTGCGGTCCAGTGGCCAATAAGTATAATGTTTGGGTGCATGTGGATGCAGCCTATGCTGGCTCAGCATTCATTTGTCCCGAGTATCGTCATCACATGAAGGGCATTGAGAATGCCGATTCATTCAATTTTAATCCACACAAATGGATGTTGGTTAACTTTGATTGTTCCGCGATGTGGCTAAAGGATCCCAGCTGGGTCGTAAATGCTTTCAATGTTGATCCATTATATCTAAAGCATGAAATGCAGGGTTCAGCCCCAGACTATCGTCATTGGCAAATACCATTGGGACGCCGTTTCCGTGCACTAAAATTATGGTTTGTCCTACGTCTGTACGGCGTGGAGAATCTTCAGGCGCACATTAGACGTCATTGCAACTTCGCCAAGCAGTTTGGTGACCTTTGCGTTAAGGATGAACGCTTTGAGCTCGCTGCCGAAGTGAATATGGGTTTGGTCTGTTTCCGTCTGAAGGGCAGCAATGAGCGCAATGAATTGCTACTCAAGCGCATCAATGGACGTGGCCATATACATATGGTTCCAGCTAAAATTCGTGATGTTTACTTCTTGCGCATGGCTGTCTGCTCACGTTTTACCAAACCTGAAGATATGGAATACAGCTGGAAGGAAGTTAGTGCAGCTGCCGATGAAATGGAAGCAAGTGAAAAGTAAACAACAACTCGCTTACTAAGCAAGACAAGACATATTTAGGGAATCTAAAATACAAGCTATACATACTACATATATATCCATAAATCATTATTTGTTATCTCAATAGATCTGTGGCCACCCATTACATGTAATGCATGCAGAGAGCATGCTCGGTACAGAATCGAATAAATCATTTGTTATTACATATTGTTGTTATGCTAATCGTATTAATAATTAAATAAATGTGCTTAATTAATTTAACTAAATTTTTTTAATGTTTAATATTTCAAATATTTGAGATTGTTGACACCACTAAAAGTTTAAACGCAATGCTTTCTGCTATAATAATCAATGATGCGTTGTGCCTCACGTATGCCACTGGAGCGTGCACCATCGATGGTGCCAAAGCCCTGCACGGCAGTTGCATCGCCAGCAAATAGCAACGTTGGTGCTGCATCACCCAATGGCGCAGCCAAACTTTGCACATCTCGGGCGCTACTGTTCACCGAGAAATATGGTCGACCACCAAGGTAACAGGCTGATGTATTCCAATTTGAGCGCAACATTGACTGCGGATATGGCACATCTGGATCAATGAGATATTGACGCAACAATTGTGTTATCTGTTCCAGCAATGTTGCATCTGGCAGCTTCTCAATCTCATCATAATAGCCACCGCCAACACGCACCTCCAGCACATGACGACTGCTGGGCAATTGTGAGATTTCTACAACTTGTTGTGTCCAGCTACGTTCAGGGTTTAGGATGGCTCCAACAACATCACTGTTTGGCAGCAAGGCAGCACCCAACGGGCGCAAACTTGATTTAAGCCATTGTCCAACAGGTCTTTTATAGGACAAATAGATTTTTACGGGATTACCAAAGCCTAAATTTTGTATTGCCTGTAATTTGTCCAACGGCAACATTGGCTGGAACAGCACCGTGGAGAAGTTCTTAAGTACACCCAATGGCAACGTACAAATGATATGATCCGCTCGATAGAGGCTGCCATCCAAACAGCCAACACTTTGTGGCTCTGACAATGATTTCCATTGGATTTGTCCAACAGGTTTGCCAGTTTGCAGCTGATAACCACTGAGATCTTGGGTCAGTGTCTCAACAATGTTATCCAGGCCTGTGGGCACATAAATCGGATTTGCTTCTTGTTCCAACGGACATGTTGTTATATGTTGTATATTAACATATTCCAGGCAACAGCCCAATATGCTGCTAAAATCTTTAAACAACGATTGAAAGATTTCACGTGCCATCAACTGATCCTTTGGACTTTTATATGTCGCATTTATAAGTTTATCGCTTTCCGATTGAAAGTAACTCATTACATTATCCAATGCATGCAAATCTCCGCCAGATTTAACCTTATCGCGCACCTTAAGACCCCGACACAATTGCCGGAATAATGTATCGATTAGCTCCACCATGCTAGCTGGCACCAGGTGTTGTTGTTGCTCATTCTCCGTTGTCGTGTCGTCCGTGCTGCTCGTATGCACATATTGTACTGGCGTTGTTTGCTTCAGCTGTTTACCCAAACCTTCTGCATTGCGTAACAACTCATACATCGAATCATGCGAACCATCAATTGTTACCCATTTGGCACCAAGCTCACAATAGGTATCGCCAAAACGTTTCGAATTAATGCGTCCGCCATAACGTTCGGTTGCCTCGAGCACCAATGTGCTATGAAAGCCATTCGATAACAAATGCTGTGCTGCCGATATGCCAGACAATCCACCGCCGATTATAACAATTTTCGCATCTCTTTTAGCTGATTCTAAATTATGATTGTAATCATAATGTTTGCTGCCATGTTGTTGCAATCCACTGATCTCGGCCTTGAGTGCTGTTGCATTGTATAAGCTGCGCCTGTTGGCTAGTTTATACATAACTACACAGAGAGTTAAAAGATTTTTAATTTGTTAGTCCATCAACATTCGATGTTATTTTTATTGTCTTACCACTGCATATTAAATTCGCTCAACTCAGGGATTATTATATGGTTTTTAACTGCAAAATTTAGAGTATATTTTGGGTAGATTTTTTTTTTTTTGGTTTTTTTTTTGGCTTATTTTTGATTTGTTGTTGTCAGTTGACAACAAAAGTTTGTTTTCATTGTCAAATTTTTTTTGGTTGTGAAAACAAATACTCTTCGAAAATGTATCGATAATATTTGATAATACATCGTTTGTTCAATATATATATATCTTCTTTTGTAATTTCAATTGTCTTTAGCTTAAAAATTGTTTGTTAATTTTAAATATGCGTTGGCAGCATCAGATATTAAATAAATTTAAAGTGTATTTAATGCAGCGACCTTGCAAATTGTATTTTGCTTGTAATTATCAGCTGTTCCGTGTGTTGATCTGGCAACGCTGCACGTGCACATCGATAAAACATTGAATGTATATCATAATATATCGATATAATGTATCGATAGTATATTTGTAGTTTGCTGTACTACTTTTACAGGCGGTTTATTTAAAACATCAATTATTTAAAAATATTACTTTGCAAAAAACATACATTTAATAATTAACTTAATATTTTAATTTATTTAGTTATTGATAAATATAAGTGATGAAAACAAATTTATTATAAATATTACCTTGATTTATTTAGTTGATCCGCTAAAGTCCATCCAACCACCGCAACCACTTATCGATAAGGTATATCGATATTAAGCATGTAGGCGGTTCTATTTAAAAAAATATTATATAAATAAATTACTTGAATTTTTATTCACTTAATCATTTATTAGAATCCAACTAATTTATTTTAATATTTCCAAACTTATTCGAAGGCAGCTACAGCTGAAATGTTTCATTGATCGGTGCGCAGTCAACTGTTGCGTATATCGAAAGCGTATATCGATATATTGAAAATATTGATACTTTCCAACACTACTTGAGAGTCAGTTAAATTGTTTTTCATATAGTATTTATCCATTTTATTAAAACTTAACTACAGACCAAACTAAAATCGAGAGAAAAAATATATATATCATAAATATCGCGTACATATATGCGTATATATTATTTATATATAAAATATTTGCAGCCCTAACGCTGTAATGTCTCATTGGTGGCGGTCAATTGAAGTCCAGCCAAGTGCTGCGTTAATTCTGTTACTTCGCCAGCCTTATGTGATGATGAAGTATCCAATTGTTGTTGCTGCTGCTGTTCAGCACAAACTGCCGCCAATTGTGTCTCAATTTCTGTCCAAGCGAATTCAATATCTGATGGCTTTGGATCCATGCCACAGACAACAAAGCGCAAGAATAGACGACCACCATGCTCGGCCTTAACCATATAAATCTTTTTACGTTCCATCAGACGATGCAACAGTTGGGCGGTAATCTCATTATCGCCCTTGGCACGGAAACAAACCAAACCAAGGGCACGCGGTGCAACCAATTCAAAGCGTGCATCCGCTTTGACCAAACTCTCAAATTGTTTGGCCAATTCAATGTGTTTACGCATATGGGCACGTAAGCCTTCAGCGCCCAGCGTACGGAACGTTATCCAGACTTTGAGGGCACGGAAACGACGTCCCAGCGGTATTTGCCAATGGCGAAAATCGGGAATTTGTGTTTGACCCTCATGCTTGTGCTTCAAATAGATGCGATCCACATTGAAGCTATCGACCACTTTATTGGCATCCCTTAGCCACATTGCAGCGCAATCGAAGTTCACCAACATAAACTTATGCAAATTGAAGTTCAATGAATCTACACGATTCAGGCCGCGACGCAACTCGGCACATTCGTCGAGAGCCAAGGCACCACCAGCATAGGCAGCATCCACATGCAGCCACACCTGATGCTTCTCACAGATGTTCGCTAGCGATTCAATGTCATCGTAGGCACATGTACCTGTTGTACCCAATGTTGCTATACAAATGACGGGTATTAAGCCTACAGCTGTATCCCTCTCAATGGCCTGCTGCAGTGCTAAGCCACGCAACACCAGATCCTCACTCGCAGGCAACAATTTCACTGGCATGGCAGCCAAGACGCCTGCCTTTTCAATGCAACTATTGCTCTGATCCGATGAATATGCAATCAATTTGCCACGTATATCACTCTCACTCCATTCCGGATGCAGTTCACGTTCACGGCGTACAGCCTGCTCACGTGCTGCCAGCACAGCAACTAGCACAGCTTCGCTAGCTGATCCTTGAATGACGCCACCACCAGGACCCTCAGCTTCATGCAAAAATTCTTCAGGCAACTTTAGAAATTTGGCCAGCCAATCCATGACGACAACTTCTAGTTCCGTACAAGCTGGACTACAGATCTGTTAGAATAGAAAAGATAAAGAAATTTAATAGATAGACAGATCAATCTTTAAGGTTTTTTATCTTTTTAACTATTAAGTTTATAGATTTTCAGTAGAACATTTAGCTTTTCTTTAGTTGGAAAGTTGAACTTTGCTTTAAATAATAGATTTTTAGGCAGAGATCTAAAGAAATTAACATTAACTTGCCAATATATAAATGAAATTTTCCAAAACAATTATGTACAATGGTCCGATTCGGATACAAAATCATTGAAAGATTATAAAAGAAGCTTCTGTTGGCTATCCTTTCTGTTACCTTTTGATAAATTTTATTATATTTTCTACTATTTGAACTTGACCCAGTCCCAGACTGAGTTTTAAGAGTGTTTCTTTAAGTATTATTCTCATATTTTCATTTTGTTCAAATTTGAGTTGTTAACCAGTTTGTCAAGTTCTTGAGAGAGTTAAGTGCAGCGCTTTCACTTGTTAATTTTGGCCAGACAGAGGAGCTAAACGGACAAAGGGCCGCTATTGATAATGATAAACAATGCGCTCTCTATGTACATAAAGCTATATACACATACATATGTATGTATAAGCTATATAGAGATACGATTTCACTTGAAACATACCCAACTGAAGCCAATGATGCTAAAACCGCTTGCCAACATTTCACCCACAATCGATGGATATGATACACTTGTTGGATAATATGCATGCATATTTGGTGATTGCCAATGTGTTAGACCCGGCTTAATTATACGATTAATATCATTTAATATATCCATCCATGCCTCTGGTGTCTCTGGCATACAATTTGGTATTAATTCTAATAAATAACCGGGTTCAACAGATGGCAATACATTGTGTTCACGTATATTTTCCAGATAATCGGCAACAAAATCAACGGCTGCTTTACCAAACTCACGAAACTCTTTGGCATCCATTTAATTGATAAGAATGTTATACAAAAATTATATATATTTATAATTAATTGTTTACACGTTTCTCCAACTACACTGTATTTTATATTTACTAAGTATAC
>JBANCX010000770.1:0-13446 GCA_037040065.1 Dettopsomyia nigrovittata | reverse complement strand
TATATATATATATTATATATACTATATATATACACACGAATCAAATGCAAAAAGAAATAAAAAATTACTAAATATTTATTTAAATAGAGTGTTGAAAAAGTGTGTTGGCAAAATAGAAGAAAAGTAAATATGTTAAAAAAAAATGAAACAAGTTGTGTGTGTTAAATTGTTGTACTTTAATTTCTCAACTTTGTTCTTTTGTGTAAATTTTTCTTTTTTTCATTGTCTTTTGCTTTTTGATAAAACATTTCACACATGCACACAAATACAATTGCAAACACACACAGACACTGCTGATGCATTGCGCTCACTTACTCACACGCATGCCGCCTGGCTGTGAGCGGCGCTCAGCAGAGTAGCACGCGCGCTTGCTATGACGTCTCACTCACTCATACACACTCATCGTTTTGTTGCCATGTATTTTGCACGTTTCTCTTTCGCTCTTTTCTTTTTGCCATTCTACCATTTTTTTTTTGAATATGTATGTATATGGTAATGTGTATATATTTTTTTTCGTTGTGTTCACCCCACCGTTGCCACATAGTTGACTACTGGCATACGGTCTGGCAGCGCTAATGCTGTCGCCAACGAACCAGCGAATCAAAACAAAAAGTGGTTGCAAAATGAAAACACATTGCATATCGATAGGAAAAAATCGATCAATTGTACTTTTATTCGTATATATGTGTAGTTATTGTTATATATATATATATATATATATATATATATATGTAAATATCTGATTGCTCTTTAATTTATATTATTTTCGCTTTTGTTTCATTTTTATTGTATTTGTTTATAGATGTCCGCCGGCGCTCAATTGCAGATGGCCCCACAGACCACATCGACCCTAAGTCACCATCATCCTAGCAGTCAGGGAGCACAGCAGCAGCAACAACAGCAGCCACCACAGCAGCAACATTTTGCAAATCATCACAGTACGCAAGCGCAGCAGCAACAACTGCTGCCACAGCAGCTAGCACCGCAGCAACATTTGCAAACACATACGTTGCATCTGCAGCAGTTGACAACACAGCAGCAGCAACAAGCGGCAGCAGCTGCAGTGGCGGCAGCAGCGCAACAACAACAACAACAGCAGCAGCAGCAACAACAACAGCAGACGCTGCATCATAGCACACTGCCGCCACATCAACAACAACAACTGCAACATTTACACCAGCAACAGCAACAACATCCACACCCAGCGCTGCATCAGCAGCAGCAACAACAGCAGCCGCACGGAGCTGCTGCTGCTGGTGGCCATAGCAGCAATCCGGACTCGAATATGAGCACTGGTTCCTCGCACAGCGAAAAGGATGTCAACGATATGCTAGGACTCGGAAGTTTACAGCAACAGCAGCAGCTCAGTGCTGCAGGACTGCACTCCAACAACGGTGCCTCTATACTCGACATGATCACTGTCCAACAGCAGCAACAGCCACACAGTGTATCCGTGCCTCCTGGTCCAGGAGGTGCGACAAATGCTAGCGGGAAACCGCGAACTCCCGCGGAACGTAAGAGGAAACGCAAACTGCCCAACAATACCGAGGACAATACGGGCAATGGGGGCGCTGGTGGCGGTGGTAGTGGGAGTAGTGGTGTTGTCGCCAGCATTAAAGGCAAATCGTTGGCATTCCGTGATGGTAGCATGCCAAAAGCAGCCCCAAGTCTGGCGCTAAGTCTCGGTGCCGATCGTTGTGGTGTTCTGGGAGGTGGCGCAGGAACTGGCAGTGGCAGCGGTTCTGGGGCTGGAGGAGCTGGTGGCAAGAGTGCGCGTCTGATGGTGCCTGGAGCGAATGACAAGAAGATCAACGATTACTTCAATAAGCCACAACAGCAGCCGCCACAGCAATCTGTTACGAATTCAACGCTGCGGCAGCACACAGGAAGCAAGTCGCCATCATCGTCAACGCAGCAGCAGCAACAACAACAACAACAGCAGCAGCAGCAGCAGCAACAGCAACAACAACAACAGCAACAGCAGCAGCAGCAGGTTAATAGCCAAGTGCAGACGACGAATGCGTATTCCATACATGGCTATCATGCAACTAGTCCTCAGGCGCCTAGTCAGCAGCAGGTTCAGCCGGGTGGCAATGAGTTTCATTATGTTAACTCGGTTACTAAGCAGCAGCAGCAGCAACAACAACAGCAGCCGCAGCATCAGCAGCCGCAGCATCAGCAGCAACGACAGCAACAACAGACTTCCAATCCAATGGTTCCTCAACAGACGCCAATGGGCGTCTCAATGGCACATGTGGGTGTAGCGCATAGTGTCCTAAATGCAACAAGTCTTGGACTTGGTGTTAATGTTGTCGGTGGTCCACAACAGCAACAAACGGCAGCCCAACAGCAGCAACAACAACAACAGCAGCAGCAGCAGCAGCAACAGCCCGTAACAACATCAACGTCCAGTGTTGCTGTAGTTCCAACGCATCAGCAATTAAGTACGCTGGGTGTGGTGGGCGTGAATGTTGGTGTGCCAGGAGTGGGCGTAGGGGTGGGAGTGGGAGTCAGCGGATTGGCGCCTTTGTCAATATCTGGTATTATGTCGTTCATGAAAGCCACACAGACGGATATGTCGCACGTGGAGCTGCAGGAACGGGATGCAGAATGTGAATCAATAAAGGCGAAGGTGGACGAGATGACAAGACTGTCGGATGAGCAAAAGTGCCAGATTATCAGCCATCAAAAGATGATCGAACAGCACAAATCGCACATTGCCAAGTGCATCGATGTTGTTAAAAAGCTGCTCAAAGAGAAGAGCAGTATTGAGAAGAAGGAGGCAAGGCAAAAATGTATGCAAAATCGCTTAAGATTGGGACAGTTTGTTACACAGCGCGTTGGCGCCACATTCCAGGAGAACTGGACGGACGGCTATGCATTTCAGGAGCTTAGTCGACGCCAGGAAGAGATCACAGCGGAGCGTGAGGAGATCGATAGACAAAAGAAGCAGCTAATGAAGAAGCGACCCGCTGAATCTGGACGTAAACGCAACAATAATAGCAATCAACAGAATAATCAACATCAGCACCAGCAGCAACAGCAACAACAACAAAATTCCAATTCAAATGACTCCTCCCAGTTAACAGATCGTCTTGGCGGCAATCCAGGAGCAGCAGGCAGCCTTGACAGCGGTATTGCTGTAGGCAATACAGCTGGTAATGCTACTGGAACCGTTGGTGTTGGCGTTGCTGGCAGTGTTGCTGGCAGCGGTCGTGGCCTCTCCCGTTCCAATTCCACGCAGGCACAGCAAGCGCAGCTGCTGCACAATGGCGGCGGTGGTGCTGGAGGCAGTGTAACCGGTGGCGGTGGTGTTGCCTGTGCTGGGTCCGCTGGGAATGTTGTTGGCAATAGTGGTGGAGTCGGTGATCGTCTATCGGATCGTGGTAGCGGTGTAGGTGGCACCGCTGGCTCTGGCACTGGAGCCGGGGGCGCAAGTGGCATCGGCGGCAACGACAGTGGTAGTTGCTCTGATTCGGGTACATTTCTTAAGCCGGATCCCGTATCGGGGGCATATACGGCGCAAGAGTATTATGAATACGATGAGATACTCAAACTGCGACAAAATGCTCTCAAAAAAGAGGATGCCGACTTACAGCTGGAAATGGAGAAACTAGAACGTGAGCGTAATCTCCATATACGCGAACTTAAGCGCATACTCAATGAAGATCAGGTGGGTTTCTACTATATACATACATATATACATGAATTACATATGTATATTGTAGTACTTAATGTGCCAAATCAAATATTTAATTTGCTTTATTCCTTTTGTAGTCCCGCTTTAACAATCACCCCGTGCTGAATGATCGATATCTGCTACTAATGCTGCTGGGCAAAGGCGGTTTTTCTGAGGTGCATAAGGCATTTGACCTCAAGGAGCAACGCTATGTAGCATGTAAGGTGCACCAATTAAACAAGGATTGGAAGGAGGATAAGAAAGCTAATTATATCAAGTGAGTAGAGGTAGCAGCTAAAACAAATCAATTATCTAAAGAGCAGAGAGAAAAAAACAATGTTGACCTTAAGTAAAAGTAAAACGTTGCAAGGAAATCAATTATTTATTCATATTTATTATAAATAATGTCATGCCAAAGGCATTACTAATTACAACAGTGTTTCCCCAAATGGAGTCATCTATCTATATAGCTAACTGAATTTCTAAACTTAACTTGTAAACCAAATTTCGATATCCATCTGACATGTTTCACTAAATCATTTTTTGCAGTTATGTGGCATGAATTACTAGCACATATTTACAGAGATAAAGACACAAATTGTATAGTTGAGACGTAGATACTATATACTAGATAATATTGGTCTTAAAAACTGCAATTATATAAAAACCTTTGTTTTGGTAATCAGTCTTCTCTAAAATCAATAGTCAATGGATGAATAGGATAGGTGAATAAAGAAGTTCATTGCACAAGTTTTCTATTTCAAGAAAAATCAAAATCTATCTTCCAACTCTCAAGTAAAAATAGTTCTAATATGTAGAATATGTGTATTGTGTGAAAAGAGCGTGACTTTAAAGAGATTTAAAAGATAGTTGAGTTGGTTTCTTGTTGCAAAGGGTTTGTTGAAATTCAAGCATATTTAAACATTTTGTCATATATATTAACCTTTCATATTGTTTTTAACTCTAGACACGCCTTGAGGGAATACAATATACACAAGGCGTTAGATCATCCGCGCGTGGTAAAGCTCTATGATGTATTTGAAATCGATGCGAATTCCTTTTGCACCGTCTTGGAGTATTGCGATGGGCATGATCTAGATTTTTATCTAAAGCAGCATAAGACTATACCCGAGCGTGAAGCGCGCTCAATTATAATGCAGGTAAGTTAAAAAAAAAATAAATATTAGTAAAGAATGTTAGAATTTAATACAAACCTTTTGAATGCATCTAACATCCTGTTTCTTAACATAGTAAACCGACATTTTTGTAAATAAATAAAGCCACTCGTAGCAGACAATCAGCTCTTTAAGGCTTTGTTGTTAAAATGAAGAAATTTTCTAATTCCTTCCAGAGGATTGTATCAGCTGTTTGTAAATGTCGACGCTTTTATTAGGGCTCCACGGCAGGAATGTGGTCTCATACTCTCAAACCAGAGACAATCCGATTATTTTTATATTTCAAAGTCCTCCCGAAATACAATTCATATTGTCATCAGAAGAGAAGATGTTGTTTGTTACATGTAATTTTCGGAGCTTGGCTTGGCGTGCTCTTTTCGTCAGTCTTCCTCTCTCAATCTCAATCTCTCCCTCTCACTCTCACTCCCTCTTTTTAAAGAGAGTCAAAATTGTGCTTTACCTTTGTTTTCTTATATACACTGCCGCTCAACTTGAATAGGTTTTTTAAAACTAAGTTTTAAATTGGACTGTAAATCCTTAGCCAATATTCCGATTTAGACAAATTTTTTATAGCCCGATCCATTGAAAATGGAAAGGAGTATATTAGTTTTGTATGTAACAGGCATAAGGAGACATCTCCGACCTTATAAAGTATATATATATGATTCTTGATCAATATCAACAACCGAGTCGATTTAGCCCTGTCCGTCCGTCTGTATGTATGAACGCGTCGATCTCAGAGACTATAAGAGCTACAGTAACCAAATTTGATAGCATGGTTGGTGTAGTTCGCTCGCAGTATACTAATATTATTTTTTACAGGTGCAATTTTTCACCCATTGTCTTGAAACAGAATATACACTAATGAGTATACAACTGACCGATCTGCATCCAAAAATTTTGCGTGCCACGCCCAGAAAGACCAAAATAAAAAGTGCGAATAACAGGTTTTTCACCTGTGATCTTGAGACTCAGCATAGGTGATTAGCATCATAATATTGATGTAATGTACCAATTTTATGTCTATCAGATCAAAATTGTAGGTTTTCTAGAGCAAACATGTTTGTCATTGGTGTTTTCAAGAAACTAGCAGCGAGGTCGACATCGCTAGGAGCTACACTTGGATTGAGGTATCTCGTAGTTGAGCTCACTACACTAGAGCTTCCTTGCTTGTTTTTATATAATTCATTAATCTTCTATTAATTAGTTGTCAAAATATGATTTTCATAAACCTAATAATTTTTTTTGAATAATAATAAGAAAAATAATGACTTTTTCTAGCACATATGAATAGGTTTGACATATAAAAAAATTAAATTAAATTAAAATTTTAGACAATTTTAATATTTTTTTGTTATTGACATGTAATTTAGTATATTTTTAAACAAGTTTCAATTGATTTCAATAATAAGTAAATCGTCCCTTGTTTAAAAATAAATTCAAATACTCGGGTTGGGTTTTTGAAATACAATATTTCGAGTATTTTCAATAAGATGGTTGTCCGTCCAGGCCAAGCAGTATGTATTAGAGCATTATCATGGTGGTAGGTCCATTGCAAAGTGTAAAAATATCGGTATAGTGTGGAAACTAAAGACTTAAAAGGGTTTCGCTTTCATTTTTGAAGTCGCAAACTCAAGGTCACAAATACCATACACTGATGCAGATCCCCACACCACTACGCCTCCTTCACAAGTATGGCGATGGCTCAGAAAGTGCTCTTCTTTTCGAAGATCATAATAGTAATAATTGTACCCATCTGGGTCATCTAAAATTAATTTCTTTTCGGCGGAAAACACAACCTACTGACATTCCTAAGACCAGCTCATCTGCTTTAGTGCAAATTGAAGTCGTAAAACTTTGCGTACTTCATTTAAAGGTGTTTTTTGTTTTAAGTTTCATGCAGATTAGGTGAGCAGTTGACACACTTACCTTAACACTACAAATGTCTTTAATTAAGGGTGCTGAGAGCTGTGAATTGGGCGCAGTTTGAAAATTATGCCTCCTCTCTGCCCCAGTGGTCGAGTTTTTGACACTTCCTTCTTTCATATTTTTCATATTTCTATTTTTTTTTATTTTGCGATGACAAAGACCATTTTTATGATAAGCTTGGATTTGACCTACATATTTAATAGTCGGAAAATAGCTCTCTGCGACATTTAATGTAAACAAAATGAATTAATTTACAAATAAATTTGTTCGCTTCATTGCCGAATTTTATTATTAAATGAAAATGAATTCGACAAACCTAATGAATCAAATAAAATTGCATAGAATTCAAGGGTACAGATACCAAAACAGAATTCGTAAAGTAACGATACTTTACTAACTATACTTTTCCAACGCAACTGATTAATAGAAGATTAATGAACTATATAAAAAACTTATATAAAACAATTGTGTAAATCAGAATATTGGTTAAGGATTTACAGTCCAATTTAAAACTGAGTTTTCATAAACAATCTATTCAGTTGAGCTGTTGCCAAAATAAATCAATAGAAAATGTGTAGTCCTCCACCAGGAAGGATAATGCGACACAAGTTTAAAACCTGCAGAACACCTTGAATGGGATGTGGTGCACAACAAACACCCCACCATATATGTATTCTTCCGGCTTGCCACCTTCTTCGGACTATTATTTGTTCTTTCGGTCTCTGCTAAATTTGTTTTGGGTGGTATTATCTTTACCTCAAATCAAGAGATCAACAAAAAAAAATATATGTACATATATATACAATTGGACCAGCATTTTGCATGTCAGCGTGGAATCAATCTCGGCCAAAAGATGGCAAAAGGTATTGGATCAAGATGGAGAATTAAATGTTTACACAATGGAAGAAAAAAATTGACGTTTTCGCATAGTCTAATGTGTTTGGTAGCAGCTTGAACCATTTAAGAATTACAATTGCTAATATTAATATGAAAAATTATTATTATTTTCATCAATATTTGGTTAAATATTTTTAGGTTGTATCTGCACTCAAGTATCTTAATGAGATTAAACCGCCTGTCATCCATTATGATTTGAAGCCAGGCAATATATTGTTGACCGAAGGTAATGTTTGCGGTGAGATCAAAATAACCGATTTTGGTCTATCGAAGGTAATGGATGATGAGAACTATAATCCAGATCATGGCATGGATTTGACATCTCAAGGCGCTGGCACCTATTGGTAAGTAAATAACAGATAATAAATAAATATTGTAATTGATTTATTGTTGATTTATTATTTAGGTATCTGCCTCCAGAGTGTTTTGTAGTTGGAAAGAATCCACCGAAAATTTCATCAAAAGTGGATGTATGGAGTGTGGGTGTGATATTCTATCAATGTCTATATGGTAAAAAGCCTTTTGGCCATAATCAATCGCAGGCCACAATTCTTGAAGAGAATACCATATTGAAGGCAACTGAAGTTCAATTCTCCAATAAGCCAACTGTTTCCAATGAGGCGAAGGTTAGAATTTTTTTTATACATTTTTCTTATTTTTTTTATCTCTCTCGATTGATTTTTGTGTCGTCTATTGTTTAGAGTTTCATTCGTGGCTGTTTGGCGTATCGAAAAGAGGATCGCATGGATGTATTTGCATTGGCGCGTCATGAATATATACAACCGCCAATACCAAAGCATGGTCGTGGATCATTAAATCAACAGCAGGTGCAACAGCAACAACAGCAGCAACAACAGCAACAACAGCAATCGTCCACATCACAGGCCAATTCGGCGGGACAGACATCATTTTCAGCCCACATGTTTGGCAATATGAATCAGTCTAGCTCATCCTAGCTGCCAACCAAACGTAATTCAAATTCATAATTCGCCGTCACAGCAGCAGCAGCAGCAGCAGCAGCAGCAGCAGCAGCAGCAGCGCAACAGCAGCAACTAAACAGCAACAATAATAATAATTATAATATTATTAATAATATTAATTATAATAATAATAATAATAAAATAAGTAATAATAATAAAATTATTATTAATAATAATTATAATTATAATAATAACAACAACAACAATAATATTAATAATAATAGCAACAGTTTTTTTGGTACAACAATATTGGATGCAGCTGCATATTGTTATGAGACTGTCATGGATGTTTCACACTATAAGCTGCAGACGCCAACAGTTGCAGCGGCGGTAGCAGCAGCAGCAGCAGCAACAACAACAACAACAACAACAACCACAACAACAGCAACGGCAATGCATTTGCAATCACAATTGGACTTGCCTATGCTAAGCAGCATGCCCATAGCTGAAACAGTATCAACAGAAACATCATCATCATCATCATCAACAGCAGCAGTTGTTGCGACAACAGTAACATCCACATCGACAACAACACGCACCTATCTGGGCATGTATAAACGCTGGCAACAGCAACAGTTGCAGCAACAGGCCCAATTGCAACAGCAACAGCAGCTGTTGTTGCTGCAGCAGGAGCTGCTCTAAAACACTGCCATCTAAAAAAAAAAAAATTGCTGCTGCTGCTGCTACTGCAATAGCAACAGCAGCAAGATCAATAACAAGCAATTTTCAACAAGAATTTCCAAACAAAAAAAAAAACATAAATAAATGAAACTATATATGTATATATATATATATATAGCATATAAACATAAATATATATAAATATATTATATTAAATGTGATAAACAAGCGTAAAGCAAAAACAAAAACAAAAAAAAAAACGAGGAAAGTTTGAATAAGATAAGAATGAAGATGAACTCGATGGAGAAGATGCCAAGCAGCAGCAGCAACAACAACAGAGAAAAAATCATGTTGAAGAAGACCGCTTGATGAAGACGAATGCTGAATAAGTAAACAAGAAAACAAAAAAAATTTAAATAAACGCAAATTTTAAGTTTGATTACTAAAGTAGAAAGTAAAGAAAGAGCGCAAGCCACCAAAATGATTGTGAATGTGAATGTGCACGAAGAGCGAGAGAGAGAGAGAGAGAGAGAGAGAGAGAGAGACACAGAAGTGGCATCAGATAGAAAGAAGAGCAGATTAAAGCGGAATGTTGTTTGTTAACAAAAAGGCTGCTCAAATTTTTTTTTTTTTTTTTATATATATCTAACTATAATAACACACACACACATAGAGGAAGAGAGATCATATAAGAGCAGCATAAAATTAATTAATTCATTAATAATATTTAGTAATAATAATAAACACACGCAACTACATGTAAATTAGTAACTAATTAAAACGCTGCGGCAAAAAAAAAAAAAAACATTTTTTTTTTGCCTTTTTAACTATTAAGAAAATAAAAATAAAAAAACAAAAAACAGGAAAATCAAACAGCAATACGAGAAATATAGCAGAAAAAAATTAGCTTTTAAACGACATAATTGTGTAAACAACAACAACAACAACAGAAAATTAACAAAAACAAAATATTGTAATTACAAAGAAAACACAAAAACAAAATATATATATATATATATATATATATATACATATATATAACTGAAAAGTGTGCGAAAAACCAGGAAAATATTAGTAGAGAGACGAAGACGGAGACGGTGACCCAAAATGGACGAAGAAAGCTGCGACAAAACAGTCTCAAAACAGTGACAGTGACAGTGACAGTGACAGTGACAGTGACAGCAACAACAGGTAGCATTAACATTAACAGCGCTTTAACAGAGTTTTGGTTTCTTTTTTTTTTTTGGTTAGCACTTGTTCACTTTAAGTTACGTAATATAATACATAACACACACACATTTTTTTTTTAAATTTATTATTATTATATATATATATATATATAGAGAGAGAGGAGAGAGATGTATGTAGTTAGGTTTCAAGCCAATTTTGGTTTTATTTATTTATTTTTATTATTATTTAAACAGTAATTAATGTAATTTTTCCCTGAATTTTCAAATTATGTTTTATTTTGTATCAAAACTCTGTTTAAATTTATACATATTTACATAATAAACAAACACACGCACACGCAGGCGCAGACACACATACATATGCAGTGACAACAACTTGAAAAGAAGAAATCGAACAAAAACAACAAAAAACAAACAAATTAAAAGGAAAATGCAAAAATATTTTCGAACAACAAGAACAACAGCAGCAGCAGCATAAAACAAAAACAAAAACAAAAAAAATAAATTAAATTAAATAGATAAAAACAACTTTCAATCAAGTTTGTAACAAAATTCTCTTAAATCATAAATTACATACATAAAAAAAAAATTTACTATATACATACATATATATATATACATTAATTAATTAATTAATTAATTAATTAATAAATGAAAGTAATAGTGTTTATTAAATATACATAATAATATAATATAAAAAATTAAATTTTTTTTTTTTTTTTTTTTTTAATTTTAAACATTTAATTGTAATGAACTCTAATTGTATTAAATATATGTAAAATTAAATGAAAAGGCATATATACATATACATATATACATATATATATATATATATATATATTGAAAGAAAAAACAAAACAAATATTTGAATGTATGAAAAAAAAAACCGACAACAACAACACGCTGAATGTGTTTCGTTAAATTAGTCGATATGTACATACAGACATATGTAAGCAACCCATCAGCGAAGCAAAAGCAAAAGCAAAAATGCTGTTGAGAGGACAATGAAAAAAAAAACAAAAACAAAAAAAGAAAAAAATCATTTTGCCAGACATTTTGCGTAGGGGGCTGGGGGTTGGGTTGGGTGATATCAAGCAAATTAATTCAAAGCTGCTATTCCGCGAGGAAGCGAGACAGAACACACACACACACACACACACTTTTTTCTCTCAGCAAAATTAGAAAGAGAGAGAGAATGACAATAGCCAGTACTAATTGAGCGAGCGAGCAAGCAATAGCAGCGCACAGTAGTAAACGAAATAGAAACAGAATGTTACAGAATGAACAAGAACAGATAAAAGAATAAAACAAAATCAACAAAATAGCAAAACAAAAAAAAAAAAAAACAAAAATGTAAATATTAATAATAATAACAATATATTATTAAAAATATGATAATATATTGATAAAATTAAAATAATTTAATTTATGCCTAATTAAAATTAATATTTAAAGAAAGAAAACAACAACAAGAACATCAGCAAGTATGATAAAAAATAAATAAATAATAAAGTAAAAATACATACATACATACATATGTATACATGCATATATGTACATATATGTATATGTGCGTGGTACTTTCCTTTAATCTTAATACATACATACATACATATGTAGCTATGGCTTTTTTTAAGTGTACTTTATCGTTTTCTATTATATTTAAATTATATACATACATACATACATAGATGTATATGCATACATACATACATATTTCATTATTGATTCATTCATTTCAAACAAAACTCACATCAACAAAAAGCTGATGAAGAGCAAAAGCAAAAGCGAATCTGCAATAGATAGACATATGTACATACATAGACATGCAAACAACTTTTACATTTTTTTTTTTATTATAATTATTTTTATAAATAAAAAAAGGAAACAAACAAATTAGAGGAACTGACAAAACAACAACAAAATAAAAAAAGAATATGAAAAAAAAAAATTTTTTTTTTTTTTTGGGTATAAATTTTTTATGTTAATAATTTTGTTAATTGTTTTTTTCTCTTTTTTCTTTTATTACTTGAATAGAATATAGATAGTAAGTCATACATAAGTAAAAGAAAGCAAAAGAAGAAGCATTATAACTATTAAGTGTTTAAATAGTGTACTAACTAATTGAAATTAATTATAATAATAATAATTAAAAAAATAATAAAATTAAAAAAAAAAACAAATCGAAATATGAAAAAACAAACAAACAACAACAACGGTCTGCAGCTCGAGTCTCATTTGCAGGCGGAAAATTATGAAAAACAAACAAAAAAAAATGTATATATGTATATATACATACATACATAGATGTACATACATACAGTATGTCAAGAAACACTTTACACACAGCAAAAAAAAATATTTTTTTAACTTTTGACTTGGAATTTAACAAATTTTAATTTAAATCAACAAAATTTTTTAATGCATTATAAATAAACATAGTTTTATAAGTATAGTTATAACAAAAAAAAACATTATTCCGACAGTAAAATTTGGAAAACTGTCTGTTATGATCTGGGGGTGCATCTCAAGCCGAGGAGTTGGAGATTTGGCATTCATAGAAAACACAATGAATGCTCAACTATACCTTCAAATTTTGAAGTCAAATTTGAGAAGTAGTAGCACTCAAAAACCGCATTGCACTAAAAGCTGCAATATTAGATGAGTGGCATAAGATCCCTTTAGAATATGACCTACAAAAATTGGTGCATTCTTTGAAAAAAACGCACACAACTTGTTATTAATGCCAATGGAGTACTAAGTATTAAAATTAGCATAAGATATAATAATATGTTATATATTTAAGTTTTTGAATTTGTGTAAACAGTTTCTTGACAGTGTCAAGACTGTGTAATCATTATTTTTGCTCTTTTTTATTGTTTCTTTTGAAGTTATTTAATTTTTATACCCCGATTCATTGAAAATGAAAAGGGGTATATTAGTTTTGTGAAGATGTATGTAACAGGCATAAGGAG
>JBANCX010000769.1:0-13451 GCA_037040065.1 Dettopsomyia nigrovittata | reverse complement strand
GAGCTAAGACTAAAACTTAAAACATAAGTACAATGTTCATTCAGTTCCATAAGTGATCTGGTTCATACATTCCAAGTGTTGTTAAACGTAAACTAATAAACAATAATTGAACTTGCAAACTCTAACAATATTATAATATTATTATATTAAGTTTAAAATGATTAATACACTTTCGATATGAAATTTAATTGAAATTCCTTCAATTGAAAAACTTTTTCCTATTTTATTTGATATTATTTTTTGCTGAAAATATTAATATTACGAAATTATTTCTCTTACAATTAAGATAAACAACAGACCTTTAGCTCGCTAAATATATAAATTATATATATCGTACAAGTATTAAATTATTACTATTTTAATACAATTATTTTGTTATTAAAGATTTAAGCGAATTTTCTATTTGATTTGTCTTAATTTTGACTAAATTTTCTCAATGTATGTATGTGACCAGTGCTCTAAATTAGACGAACTCTATTATTTGCAGCACTGGGAAATAGATAAATAAATAAACAAATAAATAATGAATAAATTAGATTAATAAATAATTTCATAAATAATGAATTTAATAAATATATACAAAAAACCAATTAAATAATAAATAAATTAAGCTGAAAAGAAAAAATATAAAAAATGATAAATTTGATGTTAGTAAGAGTATTTCAAATTCGTTTTAAGTGCTTAAGCAGTTGTCCTTGCTGAAAGTTGATTTTGTTTTGTTTTTTTTTTTGGTTTTTTTTGATGCTGCGTGAATTAGCCAAAAGCTGTTTGCCAGTTGCCGTTTGCCGTGCAGCGTAGTGTTTACCTTTGATGCGGTTGCAAGCGCAACCATTTTTTTAGTTGCAGTTGTTTTTTTATTTATTTTGTTTCATTCTGCAGTCAGTAGTGTGCATTGAGCATTGAGCATTGAGCAGTGACCAGTCGCCAAAGAGCGGAGCTAACCGAACCGAGTCAAGCCAAGCCAATTCATATTTTTGCACTGACCCCAGGAGCAGGAACACAGAGATAGAGATAGAGATAGAGTGTGTGTGTGAGAGAGAGAGAGAGAGTGGAAGCGGCTCTTCGTTTTTGCTCTTGGCGTTTATAGA
Organism: Dettopsomyia nigrovittata; assembly: GCA_037040065.1. Taxonomy (NCBI): domain Eukaryota; kingdom Metazoa; phylum Arthropoda; class Insecta; order Diptera; family Drosophilidae; genus Dettopsomyia; species Dettopsomyia nigrovittata. The sequence continues at coordinate 12,363 of JBANCX010000769.1, read as the reverse complement.
TTGAGTACTTTATCAAAAAAACGAGACATCAAAGCGTATATCATGTCAGCTGCAGACATGCCGCCGCAGCACAGCTAACAACAGCAGGGCGAAGCCATTTACACACACAGAGACAGAGAGACAGAGACAGAGAGAGTGAGTGTAACGATAAAAGGGAGTGTAGCTTGCGTGTGTGTGTGTGTAGGGGGGGAAGGAAGCAAGATACTACCTTGCAATGCATTTGCATGCAATGACCACAGCAAAAAAAAACAATTTTTTTAGTCATAACTTAGCCAATGGCCAACAGAGCGAGCCTACACTCAATATTGAAGCGCCATTTTGTTTATCTTTGTCGCTGGCTGCTGGTGGAGCGGCTGCCAAAGCTAAAGCCCACAAGGATAAGGATAAGTAAAGTGGGAAAAGAGCAAAAGAGGAAAACGGAAAAGCAACAGGCCAGAAAGTTAGTGAAACAAATGCGCGCTAAGCTCGCTCTGAAAATCCTTTTTCCAATACAACTTCGACTACACTCAACGAAAAAAATGAAAGAAGATTTTAATACTTAAAAATAGGATATCGAGTAATCTATTATATTTTTGAGTCTTTTGTTCTAATGTCTTCTATAGTATATAAACAGACATACATATATACTTTAATAGTATATTAATCAGTTAAAAGCTAGACGCCCTAGAGAACGGATGTCTAAAAATCAAAGTGCTTAAAAAACACTTTAAAAAATATATTTTCTATTTTAAAGTTATTATTTTGAAATTAAAATTTAACAAGTCAATATTATATTAAGAAAAAACTCTCTTCTTTCTAAATATATAAGAATTAATTTCTAGGGACTCATTGAAAACCAATTTTTTAAGGTCTAACTTTTTAAGATATATAAATAAATAAAATGAAATTAACTTAATTAATAATATTAGTAGAAGTAGCTAGAAAGTGTTAATAAAAAAAATATGATTTGTTTTCTAAACTATTACTTTTGCTCAGGAAACTTGAAACAAAATTAATCAAATTTATGAAAACTGAAAATTAAAGAAGATATTTTGAATTTTCCTCTTGTTGACTCTCATATAAAGATAAAAGAATATTCAAATTGTTTGTCTATTTTATATAATATTGACAGTAGAAGTAAAGTTAAATAATAATTCAAATTATTTATATATATTATATTATAAAAAAATTTAAAATTAAATTTGTTTAAATTTATTATTTATTCTTATGCTAAATCATAAGTACAAAACATACTTTATATTCAAGTGTAAATATATTGTGTTGTCTAATTATATTCTAATATTTTTTTAAGTGTAACAAATACTGTGTGGGCGGAGAGGAAGAGAGAGAGAGAGAGCGCGAGCTCAAGCTTAAATTGATGGAAAGAGCGGGAGACTCTCTCTCTCTCTCAATGACTCAATGTCTGCCAGAGAGACAGATAGACGAGGAGACTGCTTGCATATTTTTCATTGTGATTTCGATCTGGCTGCCTCATGATCATGCCACATTAGCTTTACATGTATGTACATATGTAAGCCTCAAATGGATTGCAGCGAACGGTAATAAAATATGAAAAGTTGTTGTTGCTTCTTGCATCAATGGGTTGCTACTGTTTTAGAGATATATATATATATATTTCAATTGCTGCCTGCCACATAAACTTCTTCAATTGCCGCCTGTTCGCTTCAATACTTTGGTGGGTGTTTGCAACAGCTGTTGCCCTGTTGCACTGCTACTAAGCACAACTTTGGCAATCTTATTTATTCCAAATCAGAATTATTTTCTTAAAATTATTTGCTTTTTTATTATTATTTAATTAAGTTTTTATAATATTTTTTAAGAAATTTGTTTAACTTTTTATACCAAATTAAAATTAATATATTATAAGCTTAAAACTCTGGAAATTTAAAAATCTTCAGAAAAAAAAATGAAAAATTTGATAAATTTCTTTGATTTGCTGATTTAATTGATAATTTAAATGAAGTTTTTGGGGCTACAAATTATAAAAATAATCAATATTTGCCGTCCTTAGATGATATTCTTATTGTTATATTTTATTATATTATTATTATTATACCCCGATCCATTTGAAAAGTGGAAAAGGGGTATATTAGTTAGGTGACAACTCATTTTATGTAACAGGCATAAGGAGACATCTCCGACCTTATAAAGTATATATGTATATTCTTGATCAGCATCAACAGCCGAGTCGATATAGCCATGTATCATGGTTGGTGTAGTTCGCGCGCAGTACACTAATTTTGGATTTCCCATCCCACCGCCCCCCCAAATCGAAAAAAACGATTTACAGGCGTAATTTTCCACCTATTGTCTTGAAACTCAGAATGTATATTAATGAGTTGACAACTAATCGAACTGCATCAAAAAAGGTTGGATGCCACGCCCAGAACGCCCAAAACCTAAAAGTGCAAATAACATGTGTAATTTTTCACCTGTGATCTTGAGGTTCAGCACAGGTGATTGGCATCATAATATTGATGTACTGTACGAATTCTATGTCTATCGGATCAAAATTGTAGGTTTTCTAGAGCAAACATGTTTGTCATTGGTGTTTGCAAGGAGCTAGCAGCGACATCGTAATCGCTGGCAGCTATAGGGGGATCCGGATATCTCGTAGTCGACTAGAGCTACCTTACTAATTATATTATAATTCAATTCAAATTGAACTGAGAATTATAAAAATCTCGTTTTTATTTCATGTTTCTACTAACTTCTTTCCTATTGCGCGTCGCATGGGACATACTACACGTTGACAGTTGACAGTTGTTCGGTTGCTCTGGCGTTGGAACAAGCCTCGGCTTGCTTGTGTCGCTGTTTGGAAAACTCTGCTCTTACCATCTATTAATTAAAACAATAAATATTTCCTGTACAGGTCCTGAACAGTTTACAAAATAAAATTAAAAATCATTTTTTAACTAAAATGGACTGCAAAGGTTTCTTAAACTTTATTTTTATTCTTTGTCTTGCCTTGAGTTGTGTTGAAACCACAGCAGGAAATCACAAATCAAAAACATTTTTTGATTAATTTTGAATAAATGCAAATAGCAAAAAAATAAAAAATATTTATGAAAAAATAAAAGAAAAATAATAATAATAAAAAAATACGCACATTTCGCCAAGGTTATCCAACTGACAGATGCACAAAATGCGCCAACTTGGGAACTGGACATGGACATGGACATGGACATTGTAGAGCCTGGACCTCAAGCCTTGGGCCTTTGGCCGGACAACGGACGGAGAGAGAGAGAGAGAGAGAGACAGTCAGGTAGGCGTCGGCAATAACAGCCGAAGAGGGGTCGTTGCTTTGGTCGTTGATTTCATTCTTACGGCTGTCGCTTTTGATAAATTTGACGTGCAACATTGCAGAGAGAAGCCAATGTATATATGTACATATGTATGTCCTGTGTCTGTTGCGTTGTCTGTTGTTGAAATATAACTTGTTGTGATAATTTTGCTGAAGCATTTGTTGCGCAAATATCAAAATAAAATTAATTTCGTTGATTTTTACACACAATTCCTTTGCCTTTCTTGGCCAATTTCCATTTTCATTTTCATATTTTTGCACTTGCCTCTTGTGGATCCTGATATCTTTTATGAATGGGCAAGAACAGGTCGCCAACCGTCTTATAGCTGTTTACCAACTGTGCCGATCTTTAGCGTTACTACCCCGACCTTCGTCTGTGTTGCCTTTGCACCGGAAATTGAAATTTTAAAAGTTTTGACGTTTGTTTAGTTCGCTTTTTTTAGTGTGTTTTGTATCTTTTTCTTTGTGATTTTACCTTTCGTTTGTTATACCCTGCATAGGTCAGTGCTGAGCTGTCGCATGAGTTGCATAAAATAGAGACACGGACTTTATAAATAAATAAATAATAATAATTCAAAAAAAAAGTTAAGAACACTTCGCTTCTGTTGATTCTGCCCTGTAGGGCACGCCTGCTAGCGTTACAGACTATCTTTATCAATTTAACAATTAACAATAACAATTAACTAATAATTTTAACAATATAACAAATAAGCAATAACAATTATTGTCTAGTTTCTGCTAGCACGATTCCTGGGGGATCGGGTGTCGCCTATGTATTCTCGTGGGAGGACGTGTTCTGGTCATATGAATTCATACAATTTATGAAATCCGCTTTTCTCTATGAGTTCTCAAGCTGTTGCAATGAAACTTTTCAGTTTAAAGCTCAACTTTGTTGTACATAAGCTGAGCATGTTTCAATGCAATCGAACAACCGCCGCATAAGTTATCAACATTTTTTCCCATCAATTTTCGATTCAATCGAAACCAATTATTTATTAAATATAACATAGTTGCGTTGGCCATTAAATATGCAAATAAATAAAGAAATTCTCTACTTAGTCAGCTTCTTTTAGAGCACTAGAATTCGCAACTGGTTCTAGTGTGTAACTGATAGTAGCAGAGCGCATTTATCTGCCTATTGCATTAAACAATCGGACCTTAAGCCTGAAAAGTCGCTAAAAGACAAAAAATATCAAATAATATTCATGTATTGGGTATCTGGCAGTCGAGTATACTATCGGAACGCATTCTTACACATTTTTTATTTATGCAAACAAATACATTTAAATAAAAGCAAAAGCAAAAGTTGAACAACAACAACAAAAATTAATGTGACCATAACACGAGCCAGATACATACATATACATTTTAACTGACTCTTGACCATATTCAGACAGACTTTGCTGCGACTTCAGTTTTAGTTTTTTTATATTTATGTTAAAAAAACAAAAACAAAAAATACATTAATTGACTGACTGACGCTCTGATTTGTTATCGTCTGTGTCTGCATATGCCTACGTTCATCCGTTTTGCTTTCCATTTGTCTTCCATGTCCATAGCTCTATACGCCTGTTATGTTCGTACGCTTTCCGTTTCCGTTTCAAAATATGTATATTTGCATAGTTATCCAATACAGTTTAGATATTCATTTGAGCGTAGCATCTGCTACAAGACAATACGATAATAGTTAACTATTTATTTGTTCCCTTAATAATTTGATCGGAAATGGGTTTAAAGTCGACCAGTGTTGGATTATAATGAAATAGTACATATGTATGTGTGTGAATTCAAATTATATTTGCAAAGATCAGTTTTCATTTACCAACACTGCACACACTTTCAACCTGATTTGTAGTTTTAGTCTGCAGTGTTGGTTAATCTTGAAATATGTGAGTGTGTGAAGAAAGTTTGTTTATTTTTATGTATAATTATAATGATATTTTAATACTTTTAGAAATACTTTTATTATTTACCAACACTGCACACTTAAAAACCTAATTCTTTTTATTAGTGTTGAAAACGTATATTTCCTAGATTAGTCGCTTTTTGTATTTCATATTTAATGAACAAATATAGTCTGCAGTGTTGGTAAACAATCAAATATGTGAGTGTGTGAAGAAAGAGCGTATATTCTTAGATTTCTCGAAATATTTTTATTATTTACCAACACTGCACACTTTACACTGAAATTAAAATAATTTCTTTTTATTATTATATTCGGACGTAGAATTGTACAACGGCTGCACATTCAAGTGGCCCAAGGACAAGGCTTGTTTCGGGCGGATCCCAAGCTACGAAAGCGCCATCTGCCGCCCAACCAACCGAGGGGCACTGTCACTTAGTGTTGAAAAAGTTTCTTTTTTGATTTGTTGATCTTTGTTATATTATCCATTTCTTTATATTTCATATACATATTTAGCTAGTAGTGTTATATCAAAATATCTATTCAACATTAAAAATAGTTTATTATTTACCAACACTGAACACTTAAAAACCTAATTCCTTTTATTAGTGTTGAAAAAGTATATTTCTTCGATTTGTCGCTATTTATTTCTAGATTTAATTTTATAATTTATTTATTAAACATAGAAAAAATAAAATAAAATTTTTTATATTTTTGATCTATTTTCCTTAGACAAATATCTGTATTCTCGGAGCTTGTTTTCCGTTTTCATCAAACATATACGATATATATGTATATAGGACGGCGTGTCCTATAAATGTAAATATTTGAAATAATTTTTAAAAAATTTGATTTTCTTTTTTCCATCATTCTTTTAAAATTGGCATTTTGGCCGAAATTTCGTTCAAATAACAAGTGGACAGAAAAAGAAAAACAATTTTTTGTTGTTAGCCATAATATGGCATTTATTGTTAAGTTGCGTGTTGTCAACAGATTGTTAACTGGGCTAAGCGACAAATGTGGTGCGAAACAAATATTTGTTGTTTTTGTGTTGCCATTTATATGTACATATGTATGTCTGCATATATATTGAGGCATGTGCCACACACACACACACACACACACACACACAATATTGAATGTGGCAGCAGCCGCCATAACGATGGATTGAACAAACTGAATAACAAAAAAAAAAAGAAATAGGAAAATAGGAAAATTCTGTGCAAGAATTATAAATAAAATATGTATTTGCATTTTTATTGAAAATTAAAATAATTTTTCGTGCAACGCGCAACGTGCACACACACAGAGACATATACAACATCATAAAAAAAACATTTTATATATTTATATTAAAATAGAAAATAACGTTGGTCATGTGTGAGGTTATGTATTGAACATTAAGTCAAAAAAATAATAATAATTTACTTATATACAGGAAATATGTATGCAGATTGACAATAAACCAGCAAAAAAATAAATAAATATTATATTATATATATAATTAAGCTTTTTACAGGGTATACTACTATTTCATACTAACTAAAATATGTATTTATGCATTTTTCCAGGGTATTTAACAATAGTGTCAACAGCCTCTGCATGTGTGTGTGTGTGTGTGTGCGTGTGTGTGTGGATAGCTGTGATGCGTCAATTTGTTGTATGCAGATGAGTTGTCATGAATTGCTCCATAGCCCACCAACACTCTCTCGCGCGCTGCCTCTCTTCTCACGCTCTCGCTCTCATTTTTGTTTCGCCCTTCAACACTGCTGCATCGTGCTGAGCTCTCTAGTCTACAAAATGGCTGCATGGGGGGTAGGCGGTAGGCGGTCGGACCTGTCATAAAAATGGTTGTTGCTTCATTTGAGCAGCGCGTTCTGACATAAATAAAGAAAAAAAAAAATGATGAAAAATAAATTAAATTGCAATTTAAATTATATGTAAAAAGAGTAAATTATTCAAATACTCGTCACTGCCAAAAACCCATCAACAGTCGAAGTATCTACAGATACATAGATACAATATGGAACGAAATACGCGTTAAGCATAACAATTGTTTATGTAGATAGATTATAAAGCATAAATAATACATAATATAATATGAAAAATAAATATTTTCTATAATTTTGCATAGTTTTGAATATTTAATACGTTTAGTAGGTTCGAGGTCCAGACTATCGGTAAAATAGTTATTGGATTCATACAACACCATCGCTGCTCAGGGATCTGAGTAACTCCTAACCTAACCTCCATCAATAACTCCGGTGACACTAAGGACCAACTCTGGTCTATGTGTGACTGCCCAGAGAGTCTGCAGGTTTAACCTAACCTAACCATACTACACCTGAACCTAGAGAATATTTAATGGATCGAATACCAATAATGAGATCATTTAATGACTAAAATATGGAATAAATGTATAAATTAAATATTTATTTCAGGTCAAATAACAAATATTTTTCAAACCGTGAGTTTTCCGATATATTTCGGCTGCTCATCGGCAACTGGCTTCAGGACAGGAAATCTATTGAAAATGTTTGAAATTAGAACAAATTAATTTTGAATGTACAGACGGACAGTTGTCACAAAACTAATATACCCCTTTTCCATTTTTCAATGGATCGGGGTATAATAAAAGGAAATTTTGTATTTTTTTATTCTTAATATGGATTGTGCTGAGATCGAGATCGAAATGTGATTAAGTCAGTTCCTAAATGGTATACGACTATAATGATATAGATTCGTAATATTTGAATATATTTTTGAGAGAGCTGTGACAGTCATCCCGAGAGCATTATAATTCATTGAACTGAACTGAAAAAGGTGTGAAAATGTCAATGCAACAAAATGTGTTGCGAAAAGCGCATTAAACATTAAGCGGTTGCATGGAACAGATGGGTAACAGACAGACAGACAGACAGACAGACAGACAGACTAGTAGTAGCAGCAGTACAACTACAACTGTTGATACTCGTGCAACAATGAGGATGCAACAACGAGTGGATTTGTCACTAAAGCCGACAGCTTAGTGTGAGGCATACAGCTGGCCTGGTTGCACTTTGTACTTGTAGTACATAGTACCTGTGCCTTCAGTTCAGCTCTTCCCTGTTAACTGAGTTTTCGAGATTCGAGACTAAAGACTGCTCTGCAGTGCAGTGTAAGCTGTGTGGCAGCGGCAAGTGTCAACGGTGATTTGCATACAAAAGCCAGTGGCATGCTTCTTCTTGTTCTTGTTGTTGTTGTTGCTGTTGTTGTTGCGCGTGCGGCTCATCATCATTTGTCAAGCGAGTAGCTTGGGCTAGCAGGCAGGCAGGCAGGCATGCCGCATGGGCATGGACAGTATTGTTGTGGAGTGTGTGGCAAGTGTGGGTGACGCTTGATAGCGTGTTTGGGTTCCGGGTGCTTTGCTCTTTAGTAGTACTTGTAGGTAGTGATGCCCGATTAGCTATAAATAAGTCATTAGCAGGTAGAAATTTCTATGTATTAGTAATTGAGTACAAGAAGTTACTTTCAAATATAGCCAGAAAAATAGCCATAAAAAAATTTAAAAAATTTTGTTTAATTTTTCATTCATACCGAGTCAAGATTAACTTTTCTTCTGACTTCATCAGCTGTTGACTGTAACCATTTGAGAATTCTAATTCAGTCTGTTACACTGCAAAAATATTATTTAGAAAAGGGAAATTCCATAATTTATTATTTGATTAAAAATTGATTTATTTTATTGTTTTTAATGCCCAAATTCATGCAAAAAATATTATTTTGTGAAAATAAGTTTCAGGAAAATTTTGATTTATTCTTTTTCTTTGCAACTTTGGGCACTTTACAACACTGTCTCATACCATACTTATGCTCTTGATTGTTCCTACAACATTGTATTCGTATCTTAAGTCTCACCTTTGCACACTTGCATCTCTACTTTCATTATCCGCAAAAAGGGTTTTAAAGCCGTTCGCCTCTTTTGGCCAACTTTATGTTGGTCTACACTTTGGTACTGTATGTGTATGTGTGTGTGTGTGTGTGTGTGTGGTATTTTCTACCTGTGCCACAGTTGTTGCTCAATTTAGCTGACTTATTGTTGGCAATTTGTTTGTCATGGGCCTAAGCCCCATTTTGTCGCTCAACTTTTCCAAAACACCAAAAATTTTTGAAGTTTATAAAATATGCGCTTTAAGATTTGTAGGTTAGATTGAAATGGTTCGACCATTTATACTGAAATTTAAAATATTATTTATAAAAAATTAAATAACAAAGAAAATTCAAAGAATGTTTTTTATTGAAATAGTCTTTAAAACCTTTTTGAAAGTGTATAAAATTGGGTTTATAAGTTAGTCCAATGCGAATATCTATATTTATAGTGAATATTTTAGGTTGATTCACGATAAATATCGAAATTTTTAGGAACAAAACAAAGAAATATAAATTTTTCAGACTCAAGAACACAAATCGGCAAAAGCTTTTGAATAGTATTTCCCTTAAATTGAAAAAATAAAGCTTTTTTCCTTAAAAAAAATCACAAATTTATATAATCTTAACTATAGAACCTCTAGTATTACTATTTTTCTGATTAATATGATTAGTTTTTTAATTACTATTATTAAGTTTGTGGTTGGATTTTCAATTTGTTGCTTAGCGATATTTGGTCTCTTGAGGCATTGTAACAAATATTATTATTATTATAAAAAGCGTCAGCTGAACAATAAGGCAACTAAGGGAAAAAAAATAAAGGGAATATATTGGATGCGGGTTGCGTGTGGCGCTTTGCGCGTTGCGGGTCCATGGTTCGTCGTCCTTGGTCCGTTGTGGGGTAATAACAGTTGAGTGTTAGTGTCGTGTGTCAAGTGTCGACGCTGACAACGCAAGTGTCAAGCAGCTGGACTGGATGGAAGGAAGAAAGACTTGAACCTGAAGCCAAATCTTTTGCTGGCGCTGACGTTGCAGGTCACTGCCCAATGTTCATCGTACGTCCGTACGCAATAGGGGGGTGGTGTTGGTGGTCTATCTAGTATCTATCTATGGCTGCCTGCTTGTCTGCCTCCTGACCATGGTAACACGCACACGAGCGCAAATAATCATAATAAAGAAAATGAAGATGAAGAAGAAGAAGCGAAAGCAGTAAGAGAGCAAGCATCATATACTATATACAACTGCAAGTTGTAGGTCCTGTTGGCCAGGCTACTATAGGAAAAATCTTATTTCACGCTGTAAACCACAAGGGAACGTGCCAAACACCGCAAGCAATAAATGAGATGAGCCAAAAGAAGAAGAAGAAAAAAAGAGAAAAATAAAAAAAATATATATTGCAAAAAGACGGCAGCGAGGACACTCGGACAACGGAGGACAGGACGACAGGCGAAACATGGTGACATTGTAATAATTATGCCAAAGATTATCCTTAGACCCGCACAGGCACACGCACACGCACACGCAGTCAACAGATTGATAGGGAACGAGCAAGAGAGTGAGAGAGAGAACGCTAGCTATGGCAACGATAGGTGTGAGAGCGACGACGACTCTGGCCCGCAGGATATGGCCAACACAACGATGAGCGCAGGACACAACAACGATGACGATGACGTTGACGACGTTGCTAGCCGCGAGCGAGCCGCCGTTAAGTAGATGAGCTTCAATTTGTGTGCCTCCTTTAGCCTTCTGCCTCTTTGCCTTCTGCTGGTTAGTCCTTCCGACCTGCCAGCTACCTTCGGTCTCTCTCTCTATCTCTCTGTGTGTGTGTGAGAGAGGTCCTGTTGTCAACGCCTGTTGATGTTGATGGCCTCCGTGCAGAGCGGATATCCTGTAACCAGATTTGCTCTATGTGATTAAGTAAGTCATTGAGATGCTCTCGCTGCCGATAAGCCGACCGAAAGCGACCCAGGCACAGGCACAGGCACAGGCACTGGCACATAGCACAGACCCGAACCCAGACCCGTGTCCCGTGCATTTAAAACCCACGCGACCTCAACACTCTTGCGCTCGCTGTTGTTGTTGTTGTTGTTGTCTCGGCCTGTTAATTGTTGTTGTAGCGCTTCATGATGCCCTCGGCTTTTATCGCCTTTTACATCTTAAAGTTAACAAACAAATGGCCAAAAACAAACAACCAGCAAAAAAAAAAAAATTGAAGGCAAAGAAAAAACGTATTAAAAATAGAGTAAAAAAAAAGAAAAGAGAAAACAAAAATGAATTTTCGAATAGATTTTCAGCCGCCGTTTTTGGCTGAGCTAATTAACAAGCTTCAAACTGAATCGTGCACAGTGATTTGAGCGAACAGAAATAAATTGAAAAGTTTTCGTGACCAATTTTCTATTGTTCTCAGCTGAATTTTGATATACAACATACATACATATGCTTGCTAAATGAGCTTGAACTTAAACCATTTGCGAATTACATGGCAGAAATGAACTAAATAAGAAGCAATAGTTGGCTGATCTAGTCCAAAATCTACTCTAAACTAAATAAATAATATAGTTTTCAACGCAATAGTCATAAAATTTGCAATTTATATTCTCCATATAACACTCAAATACTCTAGCTTTAAGCTTTTCTATCGAATAGTATGTTGATAAAAGGCCGTCTTAGTCTATTTAATATATTAAAAAAATATATTTGCAAGGAACTAATGTTATGCATAAATAAAATGTAATTTTCATAATGTTAAAAATAACTTATTTTGAAATTAATTCAATAAAAATGTTGGATTTTTCTTCAACAACTGCTCAGTATTTTGTGTAAATTATATAACAAAAATAATATAAAATTATTCAGATAACAAAATAAGTTGAATTTTTAAGTCAGAGATTTGCCTAAAAAATAATTAGTTAGGTTTGAATATTCATTTTATTATTAATATTTAAAGATTTTCAGTAAATATAACAATGATATTATAATAATTTTTGCCAAAAATAATATAAAAAATATGCTTTAATGTATTTTTCTTTTATATTTTTATATAATTATTAAGATTAATTGAAATACAAATGAAATTTTAGATTTTAGCCTAAAAATCATGATTCAAATGCTAAAAGGTCTAATTTTTTTCTTTCTTATTTATATTTGTTTTATTTCTATGTCCTATTATTTATTTATATTATTATTATATTTTTAAGGATTTTCAGTTACAACATCAAATTATGTTTTATATTAATTATATAATTTTCTT
>JBANCX010000767.1:0-11987 GCA_037040065.1 Dettopsomyia nigrovittata | reverse complement strand
GCAACCGATGTTAGACTTGGTGTAGCCGGCAATGGGCGATCTCTCATTGTGTATTGTTGCTGCTGCTGCTGCTGTTGTTGTTGGTTAGCTTGTGCCGCTGCACCACCAAGGGCTAGCTTGTGTAGATTTAATGTTGAATTGCCGCCAGCTGTAGTGCGCAAGCCCAAATTATCATAGACAGGCTCCGCTTGTAGCTCCACTGTGGTGGCTGTACCTGTTTCACTTGGATTCGGTGAGGTGGGCGATTGGAATTCATTCAATTGTGTGCCAGCATGATGTGCAGCTGCTGTCGAGGTGCTCGGTGCCCAGCTGGGTACACGTGGCTTACGTGGTATGGTCATATAACCCTGTTTCATGACCACAGCGGTGGCCGGTGAATAGACAACGGGTGCGGGTAAAAATGGCGAAGCCGATGAGCCATGTTGTTGTTGCAATGCAGCAGCCATTTGTTGTTGCTGCTGATGCTGTTGTTGCTGATGCTGCTGCTGCTGCTGTTGATGGCGACTATTGGCGGTGGCAATTAGTGCAAGATTTCTTGATTTCGGATGTTGCAGTGTCATAAATCCATTGTGTGCTATTGTCGTAGTACCATAAATGCCATGTGGCGTCATATGCGCATAGACGGGACTGGTGAGCGGCGGTGGTGAACGTATGCCATAGATCACATGATCGGGTATATTCGATTGTGATGATTGCATTGATGGCGATGTCGGTGGCACACGGGCTGGGAATGCTAACAAATCGGGTGGCAAGCTATTGCCATATGTATCATCCACATAGGTGTGACGGGAACGGGGCGTTGTTGTTGTATCTGATAATGCCACCGAATGGGTTTCATCGTCACGCGAGTGATTGGCTAAGTAAGAAAAATGAAAAACGTTGAAAATTATCAGTGTTGGAAAACAATGAAATGATAAAATACTAAAGATTCCTGAAATTTCTTAATTAACCCGAAAAACTTTTCTTTCCCTGTTTTAATTATTTCTCTTTGTATTTGGGATCATAACATCCACCTTTTAGCTAGATTCTCTAAACTAAATTTTGGAAACTCTGAAATAATATTTTAAAAAAACTTTTCGTTGATTTCTTAAAAGGATTCCAGAATAGTAGAAAATCCATTGAACCTGTCCTAATGAGAACCACATTCCAAAAATGATCGGTTTTATGATCTAGTTCGTTCTTATTTTAGTTTGAACTAGAGATGGACACGAACCCGGCTCGACACGCAAAAAAAAATCAATTTTCAATACTTCAAATATATTTTTTTAACATTTTTTCTAAAATATTACTTCTTTTTATTTAAGAACATTATTATTTTAAGGTTCTGGCTTTTTAATTTTAGTTTTCCTTTCATCTAATATTTGTCCAGAAGTTGAAAAATAGTAAACAACGCTCGATTGTTGCTATTGTCGGGCTTTTCGGGCTAGGCCCAGGCCCGCACGCAAAATGTCTTTTTAAGCCCGCGGCACGAGGAGCTCTCAGGCTCAACTAGGCCCGGCCCGTGCTCACCATTAGTCCGAACTATATCTACGTACCTAACATTGATCTATTGCCGGATTATCAAGCTCATAGCTGGAGTTCTCTAACTAAATTTTAAAAAATTAATTTTTTTTCTTATATTTCTGATATTTGTAAAATATTTGTCCATACAAAATGGTTGAAATAAAGCTGTTATTTTTCAATTGTTATTTGTATTAATTCAAAATGAAGGGCAAAAGGTGTGTGTGTGTGGGTGTGTGTATCTGTGTGTTGTATGTGGCTGTACAAATTGCACATTTGATCTATTTGTCGAATATTTCCAGTTGACTGCAAAAGCAGTTCAACAATTTGGCTCACATTTTTCAGCTGCAGCTACAATTCAAGCCAATACACACACACACACACACATACGTATGTAGTAGACATACTAGTTACATGTGTAGTCACACACATAGATACATTTGTATCTATTACTTCCGCCGCATTTGGCAACATTGGCCGCCAGCTTTTGGTAAACACAAAAGCAAACATAGCCAACACACCCAACAAACAAACAAGCAGCAGCAACAACAATAAAAAAAAAAGAAAAATAGAATAGAAACAACAACAACAACAACATCAACGGATGTTTACTTTAAATTTCCAATTGGCAATTGGCAATTGAATTGCAATGACAATTGAAAAGCCAAATTGAATGCAATTGATGCAAGTTCATTGAATGCAGTTGCTGTTGTTGTTGCTGTCAATTGTTCGTGTTGCTTATTGCTAAAGAAATATAAACAACAATTAAAATTTCACAAAATAAAATATTTAAAAAATTTTAAAATTATTATTATTAAGAATTCTATCAAAATTTTAACTAAAATCTTAGCATGGACAGTTTCTCTCAGCGCTCTCTGTGCAGCTAATTAAAAGTGGTTTTCTCTTTTCTTTTTCCTTTAGTATTACTACAGCTGACTTTATGCTCTCAGCGCTCTCTGTCCTCCATCATATTATTATACAATGCTCAAGTCAATGTCTACAAATCTCTTCGAACTAGAGAACAATGCACGAAAGCTCACGTGCTGCCCGAAAAATTGAGAGCGCCTCGTCTGTCTGGATGCTGAGAACATTTTCTTATAAGCTCTTGGAGCTTAACTCAATGAGCGATGCAATGCAAATTTATTATTTTCTGTCTTAATTCTTTTATGTTTTGTTTTTTGTGGACGTAAAACGAATGCAAAGGCTGCATTCTTAATGTTTAAGTGGCCCAACGACACCATGCCGACGCTTGTTACGCGTATCTTCCTTTCAAATTTCCAATTCTAATCCAATCTAATCTTTATTTCGGTATTTCTATGCTATTTCCGTGTAAAATTCCTTCTAACTTTTTGCCATTTCTATTAAAAACTAATTTGAAATCAAATCTCTAGAATTTGATCAAACACTTACCATATGCAGTTTCATCCAATAATGTTTTCTTAATCTCATGTCCATCGTCTCCACCATCCACACTCTCGATATCGGTGCGTCGTGGTGGTTTCTCCACAGGATTTACTTCATTGAGTAAACTCTTTTGCATTTCCATAATAACCGAACCCTCAAGCATTGAACTATTATGAGTTTTATCCAATTTACATGAAATTAAACCATCGCCGCTCATCATGGTATTATCCTTTTGATAGGTTTTGATCCGTCGACAATACCAGAAGAGTGCCAATACCAAAAAAATGAGCAATACCAAAAGTGTGGTAACAATAACACAAATCACCAAAAATATGCTAGTTTGTGGATCACTTGTTGAGGCGCCAATAGCAGTACCCAGGTTACCATCTGATGGCAATAATCCCGTATAATCACCATTGACAAGCAATTGAAATTCAGCTTCAGCTTTACCTCCACGATTATCAGCGATACATGTATAGGCACCCTTGTCAGAGGTACGCACACCATAAATACGCAATTCGGATGTCATGACCTGGGCCGGCTGTTGTTGTGGCTGTAGACTCACTTGCTCCACTGAATTCAAGATACGTATATGTTGATCATTCACATTTGGATTGAGTGGACGTTTATTATAGATCCAGGTGACATTTGGTCGAGGTGTACCGATAATGCGACACGGTAATGTAATATTATCATGATTTGCTTCGATAAATGAACGCACGGAACCGATAATACGCGGCCGGCAGGCAAAATTCTCAGATGGCACATCACTCCATAGCTTGCCACGCAACTGGGGTGGCTCACGGCAATCCGTTGGCGGTGTATATAAACGTTTGGCAATGGCAAAGTCACGAAACTCTTGCAGTTCACAGCTACAGTTCCAGGCATTACCTTGAAGCGATAAATATGCCAATCGGGGTAAATTCGCAAAGGTTTCCTTATGCAAATGTGTCAATTTATTCTGTTCCAATGAGATCGCTGCCAATGGACCACCAAATACATTCAATTGTACTTGTTTTAAACGATTATTATTGAATTCGACACGTGATAAAAATGGTAAATTATTGAATAGATGACTTTCAAGTATTTCAATTTCATTATTATTTATAATAACATTACGCAATTTCTCCAAACTTTCAAATGTGCTCGGATGCAGCTTACGTATATGATTATTTGACATATCCAATTCGATAAGTATCGGTAGACCTTTGAAGGCATCACGATTTACCTCTTGAATGGTACAATTACGTAAATAGATTTTATGTAAATTCTGTAGGCCAGCAATTTGGAATTCTTCGCGTCGTAATTCGGGTATATGATTTTGTGAGAAATCAACAACTTGCATCTCATTGCTCATATCTTGTGGAATTTTCGATAATTTTTTATTTTTGCAATCGGCACTCTTTTTACCCGAATTCCAATGGCAATGGCAATTGCCACAATTTTGCATCCAATCGCGATGTGCAGCTGTTTGTTGCAATAGCAGCATTAACAGTGCAAATAGCAGCAATGTTAACAATGATCTTGTTATAATCATGTTAACAGCGCTCTGTTAATCCTATAGCTTGAAATTGAAAAGTTTTTGTCTTTTAGTTCAGTTGGCTTGAGCTTAAAGCTTTCGCTGTTGCTGCTGCTCTTCTCTGCGCTTCTCAATGCTATTTCGCTTGAGTGCTTTGACTGCTTTGTTCTCTTTTGCTTCTTTGCTCTTGTGTCGCTTGTGTGCGTTAATCCTTTTGACGCGCTGTTAATTTGATTCGTTCTACGTTCAACTTTCGTTGTTTTGCGGCACAGACAAGACAACTCTGATTAATTAATGTCTATCCTCTGTTTTGTTTTGTCTCTCTCCTCTGTTTTTCTTGGTTTTGGTTTTTGGGCAGCTGTTGTTCTTGGGATTAGTTTGTTTGCTGTTAGCTTCTTCGTCTTTTTCTTGTTAATATCGCTTTGCGTTTATTCTAAACTCGCAATTAGCAATGCAGTTTCCAGCTAAAAAGAGAAAAAAAGAGGCAAAGAATATAAATACATATATGGATTAATAATCAAGAGAGTTGTGTATTTATTGTTAAATGTTGTTGTATTGTTTGTCATGTCTGTTTCGGTTTGTTTTGGGCGCCGATAGGCAGTCACAAAATCATTCACAGTTTGCTCGTTACGTAGTTTAATGAGCAGACTGTACTACTACATATTACGTTATGCGCTTACGTTCGCTTGGGTTTTGTGCAAAGAGTGTGGAAGCTAGCGTAGCTAAGCTACTTATGTACGTTTGACCTGTTCAAAGCGCTTACGTAACGTTATTAATTTTTGCACCGTTTTACGCCGGTTTTTCGTGCTAACGAACATTTGGTTGTTCGACGCAAGTTAAATGATTTATAAATGGTTAAAGAGACGTCTAAACCAGGCGATTCATTAGGAGCCTACAGACAATTTGTCTTACGTAACGTAAGAAACTTTGTATTGTGTAAAAGTTATAAAATAATTAAAATGTTTTTACTTTTCCCCTTACGTAAGGTAATAATAAATCACAATCGACATCATGAGTGCTAACGTAACGCATGTTGTACAGTCTCCACTGCGTATATATGTATGTACTTTATGTAACGTATTACGAGTGCTTCCATTACGTTAAATACTAAACTCACGCGAAACACACTACAGTCTCTACAGCGTAACGTGCGTTAATTAAACTAACATAAAGTGCTTACGTTACGTAAGCCACAAAACTGACGTATGATGATAGAATACGTTATTTTTTTATATCATCCCACTCACATAATATGAATAATTTATTTTTGAAAGAATCTTTCATATTTTATACCATAATTATATATGTATGTATGCTTCACACCTTATTTAATTTGATTAATTATAACACTTAACGTTAAGATAGTTTACGTACTCCATTACGTTATTCAATTAATGTCACGTGCCGAGCAGTGAATGATAATCAAGAGAATGAGAATGAGAACATGAAGAACATGCACAAAGAAGCACAAAGACTGAAAAACGCTGCCCAAAACAAATGGCGCAAAACCGCGAAGGACAATAGAAGTTCTAACAACAACAACAACAATAGCGATAGAGGCCACAGGATCCCAGTTAAGTGAAAGACAAAAGGATGAAAAGTTCACTGGTATTTTGGATTGGGTTCGCTGCTGCTTTTGTTGCCGCTGTTGCTTTTGTTTTTGCTTTGGCTCGCACCGGGTTGCGACTTGATTAATGAAAATGCTGTTAAAGTGTGACACTTTGCGGTGTCTAACTGTCTTGGCCACGCCCACCTGCTGTGCATCCCTCCGCTTGGACGTTAACCTTCAAAAATTTATATATGCGTTTGTGTCTATGTGCTATGCTATACCCTATAAATGGAAAACTTATCTCTCTTCACCTTCTTCTTCTTCTTGTTTTGTGTACTATTGTTTTTGTGTGAAGTGTGAACAAGACATGGAACAGCAATTTGTAAGCCTTTAGACAGCTATGTATGTATGTAGTATACCTTCCTCACCCTCATATCCTTCCTTGACTCGAACTTTTTTTGTTTTTGTTTTTCTTTTTCTGTCTTAGCCTTTGCTGCCGTTTTGTCCTTAATTAAAGAGTTTTTTTGTTGCTGGCTTAGTGGCTGACATCAAAAAAAAGTTTGTTTGGTTACCAATGCAACGAGAACAATAATATTTATGTATGTGTGTAAGCCACAAATTGGTTAACAATTTATGTAAATTAATAATTAATTAATATGAATTAGAGCCACAACACAGCAATAGTATAAGCAATTGCAAATGCAATCAGTAACATGCAACAATAAGCAACAATAACAATTGCAATTTGCGGTTGACAAACCATTTGCTTTGCTTTACTCTTCACTCTTCACTCTTCACTCTTCTTTGGTTATTTGTTTCCCTTTCCTATTTTTCTATTCGCTTTGCTTTCTCTCTGTCTCTCTGTCATGCTATATGCTTTTTCTATTTATTCTGTTAGGCTTTCGTTTGTTGTGTTTGTTGTCTGTTGTTACCTTTTAGAAGTAAATATACTAACAAATACATATATCGTATACATATATATCGTATACATATATACATATATACTCTATGTTCTCTCATATCTTAGCTTGAGGTATAACAATTGGTTTGAGTCCTGGCTACATTACATTTAGTAAATATTTTGATTATTTCTAAAAAATTTTAATTTTTTTTCATTTTTTATATACATACATGTACATATATAAAAAAAATAAATTTTAAATTTATTTCTCTATATATTTATAATTTTATTCAATTTTTTTTAAATTTATTTAATTGTTTATTTATTAACTTAACTGATCATTTAACTTGTGAATTCGCTTTAAATTCGATTAAAAACAAAGACAAAAAAACTATAGCATACTTTTCGGTGCGCCTACATTTAGCGTCAGCTAGAGCATCATCTAGTCGTGTTGTGCTAACAACGCAATGCAATGCTCGCCGCCATTGTTGTTGTTGCTGTTGTTGCTTCTGTCAGCGTTTTACTGCCAGTTGTTGTTGTCGTTGTTTTTTGTTACGTTGCGCAGTGAGTGCAAAAAAAAACCTCAAAACAAATTAAATATGCAAATAAAAGAAAAATGCTGCAATTTTGCGCTTTGTTAAATATTTGCTCAATGGGTTTCCATTTTTTTCTTCTTTTTTTATTTGCTGCTGTTGTTTGGTTTTTTTTTTCTGGTCTCTCTCTCTCTCTCTTTATTTTATTATATTTTCTTGTTGTTATTTTTATTGCCATTGCATTGTTTACAAGCGTCCAAGCACGCTTTATAGCCCCGTCTCCGGTACTCACTTTCTTTATTGGTGGTTTTTTGAGTAACTACGTGGAAAAAAGCGAAACCAAAAGAAATCATAAAATAAATATAACAAAATAATAATAATAATAATACTTGGTTTCGATGTATATTGCAGTCAGTCGCCTTTTTAAGCAAATCTCCATTACAGAATAGATAACACTTGCATTACATTGTTATCAGTGTATTTATTTGCATTATTTTGCAGACAGTTTCCGCCCACAACCTGCATTACATAGTATAGTAAAGGAAACATCCCCGACCCTATAAGCTATAGAAATATTCTTGATTAGCATCAACAGCCGAGTCAATATATGATTTTGAACAAGACGATCTCAGTGACAGACATGAAATTTGGTATCCAGGTTTGTGTATATCAACCACCCCCACATCCCAACACCCACACAAATCGAAAAATACCATTTACAGGTGTAATTTTTCAACTATACTCTTAAATATTGCTTTATATATACTATTGAGCTTACGACTTGACGAGCTGCATCAATAAATTTAAGATGCGACGCCTACAACTGCCAAAAATAAAATATCTTGCATAACAGGTGTAATTTTTTACCTATGACCTTGTGACTTAGTATATGCAATTATTATCATAGTATTTATATACTGTACCAATTTCATAAGGATCGGTTGAAAATTACAAGTTTTATCAAGCAAACAAGTTTGTCATTGGTCGTTGGAAGTCGCTGCCAGCGACGTCAGCATCGCTAGCAGGCAGAGTAACGTCAACGTATCGAGATATCTCTTTGTCGGGCACACTCGATTAGCGCTTCTTTACTTTTTATGATTTTAAATTCTTTTGTAGAATCTTTTATTTTGTTTACAAAACTTTCAAAAGAGTTCTGTACATATGTACATATATGTATGTATATCCAACAGTAATGCAGTTTTTCAATCATTTTGCTTTGACACGTTGTCCTATATTTGTTGTTGTTGTTCTGTTGCTTTATTCTATATCTTGTTTGTACTTCTATATTTGTATCTCTGCATCTGCTTGTACTATGCTAGTATCTTTAAGTGTTTTTCTTTTTGTTTTTATGTTTATTTTTCTGCTTTCTTTCTCTCTTTTAGTTGTTGTTGTTGTTGTTGTTGGTGCGCTCTGGCTTTTCTTAATTGTGGCGACAATTTGCGATAACGATTCGGCATGCCGAGCTCTTAATGTACCAATTTGTGTATTGTTTGTGGCGCCCTCTATCGTTACAATGCTGCTGGTTTGACACGCCCACAAAATGCCACTGTGTGTGTGTGTGTGTGTGTCTTTGTGTGTGTTTGTTTAACGATTGTTACATTTTACTTTGTCATTTTATTGCCATTTGCGGTTGTAATTGCTATATAGTGTCACGCCCAAACGCCCCTTTTTTTTTGTTTTTTTTTTGTTGTATTGGGCCTACTAAGTGTCCCATTGCCATAGGTCCGCTCTCACACTTGAATTTGGGTTTCTATTTTTCTAGCCTGTCCATTTGTCGGCTTAAATCGATTTGAACAAATTTAATTGCTTCGGTTTTGGTTTCACCTATTTTTTGTTGGTGTTTTTGGTTGTTTTCTAGTGAATATTTGAATTTTTTGGTATTTTATTGAATGTCATTGTTGTTGTCATTGTTGCATTGGCAATTGCCAATTGACGATTGCTTTTTAAGTGTCTTTCTTTTGCGCTTTGCTTCTCCAATGGCGAGTGACCCTCTTTTTCTACTCCTTTTTGGTTTGTGTGTCGAAAGTTGTTGAACCGTCAAAAATACCAAAAAGAAAACACAATTTTTGGTATTTTTTTTTTGACCAAATGCCGTCACAACAATTTGTTGCCAAATGAAGCGCATTTCTTTTACAATTTTCCCCATTTTCTTTGGTTTTTTAATGTTTTTTTTCCCTATTTTATTTTTTATTTTTTATCACCCTTCGGCTTTAGTATAAATATTTAACAATGCGTAGAATATGGTTATTGGTTTTTCATAAAGAAAATACGAAAAAGAAAATACTGAAAACTGAAATTGAAACTGAAACAGCAACAGCAGCAGCAACAGCAACAATTTTGTAAACTGTAAGCTAAAAGCCTATTTGCAAATTGTTTCATATTACATTTATTCGTTGAGCTTTGCGCTTGATTAATTTAATGCCCAATGGCCAAACAATGGGACGGTTGCATTGTGGTTAGATCCGATTCGTTATATATGTAATATAATAAGTAAATCGTATCCAAAGATACTTAAGGGGGTGGCGCGCCGCAACTTGTACGTGAGCAACTGACTGACTGACTGACTGACTGAGTGAGTAAACAGATCAAAAATCATTTTTCAAGCTGTCATCAGATATATAACTATTTTTCCAGTTAAATGAACTGTGAAGCATACGGTTGGTAAGTACTAAAGGGGGTTTGTTATAGAAAATCGAGAGGTTTTTGATCAAGTCATGTTTGTTTAATTGAATTGTTTAACAAAACGATTAGTTCGTATTAAAGTATCGATAGCAGTTTGTTTCTTTTTCTTGTTTGCTGTATGAGTAATCGATACTTTATTGAAAATGTTTACACATTACACATTAGCAAGCGAAGTTTTTATTTAATTTCTTTAATTTTTATATATTGAAATAATATTTGAGCTTTAAATTTGTTTTGATTGTTTGCAAATGATTTAAATTTCACTTAAACCATTTGGGAATCATAATTGTAATTGATGTCATGTATTGACGCTTTTGTGTGTGTTTCAATTAATAATTCTTGCTTTAAAATTATGTTTTTTCCTTAAACATATTTTTGATTTAATTAAATTTATTTGTTGTTGAATTTGCGAAAGCTTTTGAGCATTAATGAGCAAAAATTTAGCCATTTTTAATGATTTTTAATTGTTTTTTTATTGCTCAAGCTTGCAAAGCTTTTAAAACATTTGAGTAAAATGAAGTTTATTTTCCAATTTATTTGATTTTTTTTGGTTAAATATTTATAGTTTTAATTGAAAATGAACATTTTTTTAATTGAAAGCTTTTTTTTTGGTGTTTTGGTGTTGGCTTAAATGCAATTAAAGCTTTTTCATATGCCAAGCGTTTAAGTCATTTATTTTGTAGTTGTAGCTTACACTGTTTGCAATTTTGCATTTTAGCTGTAAGCGGAAACTGGGGCAATGTGAAAAAGCACGTAGTACGTAAGCTTTGGGCCAGGTTAAAAACCAGCTAACTCGCTTGAATTTACATGCCGGAAATTTGAAAAGTACAGCAACAACAACAAATAGCAACAATGTTGCATATGTGTGCCACAACAAGTCATATGCCAATCAGGCAGCCAAGAGATTCCTATCGAATCTATCTACAATCTTCAGCTGTGTCACTCTCTCTCTCTCTCTTTCTGTCTTTCTGTCTTTTTCACTCTTCCTTTCAATGTGTACAATATGCAACTCATGCACTTTGCAATTCCAATCATTGGCACATCATCTAGATGATGCCTTAGCAGATTCCTATGCCCGAACTTGTGTTTTTGACAACTTGTTTCAACTGTTTGTTTCATACCCCAATCCAAGTGATGTAATGGAAAAGGGGTATTATAGTTTTGTGAGAATGTATGTGCAACAGGCATTCAGCCCCATGAAGTATATATAAAGTATATGCCCCCCTAAATCGAGAAAAACGATTTTCAAGTGTAATTTTCCATCTATTGTCTTCCAACTTGCTATATATAGCATTACAACTCACGACTAAACGAACTGCATCAAAAAATATTGAATAGCAAAATAGCAAAGTACCAAAATCAAATATTTCAAATAACACGTATAATTTTTTACCTATGACCTTGTGACTTAGTATATGCAATTATTATCATTTTATTTATATACTGTACCAATTTCATAATGATCGGTTAAAAATTACAAGTTTTATTAAGCAAACAAGTCGTTGCAAGTCGCTAGCAGCGACGTCGGCATCGTTAGCAGGCAGAGCAACGTCCGTATTGTATAGTTGTATAGATAACTATTGGATGGGGTATCTTGTTGCCGAGTATACTCGACTAGTGCTTCCTTGCTTGTTTTTTTTGGCAACTTCTGGCGGCATCTGCCATTCCAATGGGGAATTGTTTATTTGGGTCTCTCCTTCTCACTCTCACTCTCTCTCTCTCTCTCTCTCTCTCTCTAATCAAATATTCAATTTCTTGCCGAAATGTCAACAGCTAACGTTGCTAGAGTTGGAAGGCAGGAAGCTTTACTTAGTATAATAGTATATAAATTAACAAGATAATGAGTTTGACTGTATTTATTGGTCTTGTGACTCAATAATAATAACAAGTTTATTTAAC
>JBANCX010000762.1:0-13536 GCA_037040065.1 Dettopsomyia nigrovittata | reverse complement strand
GCTTTCGCAAGGAGCTAGCACTTGGATCGGGGTATCTAGTAGTCGAGCACACTCGACTAGAGCTTCCTTACTTGTTTATCATAATTTCGATCAATTTCTTTCAATATTTAGCATCTTTTTGGTAACCTAAGATTTCTCGGTAAAGTCAAAATATTATGTTTTTCGTCATATTGTTCTTTAATCCACAATACGCAATAAGTTATTATTGTTTATCTAATAAGTCTTAAAATCTTATAAAAACAACAACTTCAGAGTCAAGTTCAACATAAAAACAAATATTTTGTTGAAAAAAAAAAAACAATTTGTTTAAAAACAACAACAACAACAAATAGAATAAGAAATAATACGAAAAGCTTTAAGGGTCTAGCACCTTGAGGCCCCCCAAAAAAAAAGAAGAAAAGATTAAAAAATCTGTTTTTTTTTTTATAGAACCCTAACGAGATATAGGTTATAAAGTTTATTGTCTTAAACCAAAAAATAAACAAAAACCAAAACAAAGCTGACTAATTTTTGAAGATTTAACCAATTACTCAGAAAGATTTATACAATTCTAGGTTACTAACTATCTTGTAGTGTTGGTAAATAATACAAATATTTAGTTTCTATCTAAATACATAGAAATATACATACTTTCTTTAAGAAAATGAGAAATTTGCAATTCGCAAAACTTTAAATTCAGAAAATCCTTCTTTACTAAAAGTGCGTTTCCTTTGGACATTCGATTCAGTTGAATCTATTAAAAGATCTAAAGCATTTAAGGATACTCTAGTCGAGTGTGCTCTACTACGAGATACCAACAACTTACTTACTTATTATAGCAAGGACCCATGACAAATCGATTTGCTTTATAAATAGTTAAATATTATTCCGATAAACATAAAATTGACACAGTGGATCAATAATACGATAAGAATAACGTATGCTGAGTCTCAATATCACAGGTAAAAAATTTCATCGGTTTTTACAAGATTTTTCATTTTAGGCATTGTGTGTGTGACATCTTCCTCTTTTTTTGATGTAGATCGATCAGTCATAGCATCAGTAATAGACATTCCCAGTTTCAAGACAATATACGGAGAATTGCAACTGTCAAACGTTTTTTTCGATTCACTCGAAATCAGTGGCCAACTTCAAATCTCGATTGGAGGAGAGTGTGTTGCGAACGCACCCCGTGATAACTCGAGTGACACCTGATTTGAGTGTCACAAGCCTGTTCCTACATTTGACATTCATAACGCCAATTTGGAGCGATGACTTGCTTGTAAATCGTAAGCTTGAACAGCACAAGGGCAGTTTACTACGGATACCATGTTTTGCCAAGGGCGTAGTACGTATACGAGCCTTAATAGCCGTTATATGTATGTATGTATGTTTGGCTGAGGTCAACCGTCGGTCCAGATACACTGTTGAACAGGATCGCCTTCTATGATCACCGCACGTGGAGTTCGACGATTTGCTCCAACGCCTCGTCCAGTGAGCAAATTCTGCTTCTGCGTCATTCCACGATCTATGGGTGATGTTTATTGTTTATGCCTGAATTTGTTAAGAAACTAAATTATTCTTTAAAAATATAATAACTTTCAATTGGTAAGTTTTATTTTATTATTATTAATTTGGGTCTTTAATTGTTGCCATATTAAGCTATACATATCAACATATGTATATAGCATTCAGTAATTAACTTTTTTTCATAATTTCTTTCCCTTTTTGTTGTTAACATGATCAAAATAATTATATATGTATATGTAGTAGTCTATGTACTATAAACTAGTTATATAATTTTATGTATATATATATATTTGTAGCATACATAGATATATCATTCATTTGCTTTTACATTTTGACAAAAATAAATATTATTTTATGCAAACTTTCTTTATTTTTTGCTTGTTTCATTCCCTTACTGTGTCTCTGGTTCTGTATATAAATTTTTTATATATTTAAATATAATTTCATTTTTTTTTTTATATTTTTTGTTATATATGTATAATCTGTGGGCTGTTGTTGTTGTTGTTGTTGTTTGCAATAATAATTTCTTTATTTTGTTAAATTAGCTGACATGACGTCACACTATCTCTATATAAATAGTACACACAAAATATGAATCAGTTTTCCTTTCCTTTCTCTGTATATATGTATGTATTCTAATCTTTGTTTTGTTTAGTTTCTGTTTTTGTTTTTAATCGTTTGTTGGGCACATCACACAAGACACTTATCAAGAATATCTTTGTTTTTTGCCCTTTCAGTTGCTAGTAATCTTTATTAACCATGTAACCATGTGTACACTGAGAGAAATATCTATATGTTTGTAGACATACAAGCGTATGTTTGTTTAGTTGCTTATGATATGATGCACTAAAGCATTGAAAATCAGCATAAAAATGCAATTAATTGTGCAGAAGGAAAAACTTAAAGAAAATTCCGACTTTAAGCCAATTCGAACTGTTAGCAGTTGTTGAGTTTTGCTTAAAACAAAAACACAAAAAAAGTGAAAAAAAAGTTACGAATTCGTCTGAGTTTTATATACAATATCTCTAAGTATGTATATGAGTATGGAGTGTGTGTGTGTGTGCGAGCAGCGCCTCAATGTAGGCAACGCCTTTTTACGCAGCAACTAAAAGTATGCTACACAAATATACACATGTCTATATAAATGGCACATGACGCTTGGCGTTGTTCGAAAATTAACAACACTTTGAAGCTCACTTAAATATTGAGCTTACATATTAATTATAATGTCAAACGATTCATTAAATTCTCATAAACAATGATGTGCATATTTTAAGTAATTTAATTGCCAAAATGTGCAAAGCATAAGAGCAGTGTAACATACATTAGTTTTGAAAGTTTGTTCGTTTAAAATATTTATAATATTTCGCTTTATTTACAACATGTCATGCATTTGTTGCTGTTGTACTTAACTATAATCTTTAATATAATTGATTATTAAATAATAATAGGCATACAGGTATAAACTACATATAGTATAGATAATATTCTTTTCTTTTCTTTTTCTTTTTCTTTACTAATTATAACAAATGAGCAAATTATATATCTTATAGAAGCTAAGCGCACAATTGAATATATATTACACAATATCATCTTATTATGATAATAATAATAATAATTAATGTTTTCTTCATGTTTTGTATTAAATTTAAATCTAAACACATATGTAGATACATAGATAGTCCGTATATAACATTAAGCACATTTAAGTATATTCATTTATTAGTTAGAATTCAAGTCATTATAATTATTATAAGTTATATAGTTTTGGGGTTATTAATTGGAACGTTCAACTGGGCCAAAAAATTGTTTAGCATAAGTTAACCAATAATGCGTATACTTAATATATATATTTAAGTTTTTATATATCATATATTTCCATTTGTATATACTATGTATATATAATATATCTAATAATGGTCTAGACCATGTTGAAGAAAAAAAAATATTCTTATATTCTATAAAGAGAGTGCCATAGACTACATATGTATGTATATAAGTTGTTGTTGTTTTTGAGTTACAGATTTCTATAGGTTAAATATATCTGTGTATATAGAGTATATATAATAGATTTAGAGTACTACTAGCTAACATTTTGTGTTTGTTTGTTGTTTTTTGTAAATTAATAGACACCATTTGCAAAGAATCATTATTTTTTGTAACAACATTTTGAGTTCTGTTTGTTTTAAGTACATTTAGCTGTTTTTAAGTTTAACTTTGTGGTTGCTGTTGTTGTTGTTGTTGCTGTTGCTGTGGCGACTGCTGCTGTTGCTGTTGCTGTGCCGGTGATGGCGGCGGTCCAAATTTGCTTGTTATCTTGTGCGAGGCATTCACAATGGCCAATTCATGTTTTGAATCTAAATCACAATCATATAGACCACTCAATGAATCTAAACTCAATAGACGCGAGCTGGCCCTGCTCGATACTGAAGTATCATCAACATCTGGTGCATTGTACAAAGAATTGACATCTGATAGAGCGCCCTCAGCATCGGTTAGACCCGCCTCGTTCAGCAGCGAGATATTCTCTAGGCCTGGCTCATCGGTTATATAGCCCGTTGATTCAGCGCCGCCTTTTAACGAAATAAAATAATTAAAAATATAATTTAATTAACTTTATAGAAACTATTTACCTGTTGCCTCTTCGCGGCAATCGTCGTCCGACCATTCCGACTGGCTCTCCAACGGATTGGAGTCCATGGACTGGTGGTTATGATGTGCCGCGCCATATTTCAGCTCATCGTTTATCACATTCGATTCGAGACGCATGCTGCCGTTGGTCAACGGTTGCTCCTCATTCAATTGTTGTTGCTGCTGCTGAACTTGCTCCTCATTCAAATTATGTTCGCTGCTGTGCGACTGAGATTGTGGCAGCAGCTGCTTGTCATGCTTTTGCTTATTGTGCTCCTGCGGCGGCAGACGTTTCTGTCGCACATCACGGCCGACCTCATCGTCTTCGAACTCCTCATCGGCCAGATTATCTTCGGTATCATCGCGTTCCTCCTGCTCCACATGATTGAAGCGTTGCTGTTGTTGCTGCTGCCTTTGCTGATGATGATGGTGATGATGATGATGATGATGATGACGTTGTCGCTGTAATTGTTGCTGAGACGGTACACCATCCATTAGATCCAGACTCTCGTAGCTCTGTTGCAACTCCTTGGATCTGGGCCTCTGACGATGTGAACGTGGCTGCTGCTGTTGTTGTTGTTGTTGTTGCTGTTGTTGCTGTTGTTGCAACTGCATCTGCTGCTCCTTGTTCGCATGCAACTCCAGCATAGCAAATGCATGCATCTGATTGCGATTCTCGTGTAGTATCTCGCAAGATTCTGTGTCCGATGTTTGCCTGCAATATATTATATACAATAAATTTTAATATACAAATATAAATTATATAAATAAATTATATACATACATACTTATATGTATAGAGTATTATGTAAATGTAATTTAAAAGTCAAAGGTCTTCCGACAAATGGCTTTGGTCAGACCATACAAAATTTACCATAAACTTTTTGATTTATTTAATTTAATGTGTGTGAACAGAATATAAATCTATTCCAAACAGTATATATTCAGATACTTTAGTATAAATAAAAGTCTATTTAAATGAAAATTGTATTTTATTCAAATGTATTTAAATTATCAAATTTAGAAGACCAAGGAAATCAATGTAACTCACTTAAAGCTAGGAACCGTGAACAGTCTAAAAATCGGATCTTTATCAACTGAAACCAATAGGTAATATAAATCTTTTATAACCGGAACTAAAGAACATAATACATAACAATATGTATATAAACTATATAATCTTTCAAAAGAAATAGAAAATCTCTTTTTTTTTGTATTTTTCTAGTATTCTTTCAGCACAGAACATTTTGAGAATGCTGCGAATTGCTTTGTTTGTCATACTATCACTTAGCTTGACCATAAACCAGTCTGCGTCTGCAATAGCCCCGAATTATTGTGCCAAGGATCTATGCAAAAATAATGCCAAACATATTGGCTGTCAAAATACAGGAGTAAGTAAGGATAAAAATTGGAAAAATTTGGAAAATTTTGAAAATTTATTTGAAAATTTATTGTTTACAGCATTGGTTGAGCAGTTGTCCCAAGCAACCAAAGCCATCGATTATAAAAATGACAACAGTTTTGAAAGAAAATTTATTAAATTCACATAATCTACTACGCCAGAAATTGGCATTGGGTAAGTTGGCCAATTATCAGAGTGCCCAACGTATGGCAACCATTGGCTGGGATGATGAGTTGGCCAAATTGGCTGAAATGAATGTCCGTCAATGTCAAATGGTACACGATGAATGCCATAATACCAGAAAGTTTAAAACAAGTGGACAAAATTTAGCCAATTTCTTTTATGGCGGACCATGGAGTAATCAGACGGATATCGAGAAGCTTATCACTGGACCCGATAAGTGGTGGGAGGAGAATGCTTATGCCAATATGGATGTTATGAAAAGCTATCCCAAGAATTGGTCAGGCAGGTAGGCAGGCAACAAACAAGCAAACCCAAACCCAAATCGCAAATTAATTGTTTTTCAATCCTGTTTTTTTTTTGTGTAGTGTAATGGGACACTTTGCCTTGATGGCTATTGATCGGAACAATGCTATAGGTTGTGCTGCATCCAAATATATTTTAAATGAAATGAATTATGTTCTGTTGGCCTGCAACTATGGAGCTCTGTTTATGGTTAACAAGCCAATTTATGTCGCTGGTAAGCCAGGATCGGGGTGCAAAACTAAAACTAATATCAAATATCCTGGTTTATGCAAATCCACAGAGGTCTACAAAGCATAAATTGAATATATATATATATATTTTAAGCATATATATATGAATTTTCTATATTATTATTATAATATGTATATTGAAACTTTAAATTATTTTTATTTGAAATGTGCAGGCAGAAGGAGATATACCCGAGACTAGTATAAGAGCTAGGAAGACCAATTGGTAACGCGTTCGTCTAAAAAACACGCCCACAACCCTTCCTAATCGAAAAAATAGACTTTTAATGTCCAATTTTCGTCCTATTGTATTGAAATTTGAAATGTATACTAATGAGCTAACAGCTGAGCGATCTGCATCAAAAAAAAATGCATCATTAGATGCATTGCCCACAATTTCTAAAAACAAAAATCTCAAATAACAGATGCAATTTCACACCTACGACCTTGAAACTTGGCACAATGATTTATTCATTTAATATTGATCTACTCAACTAATTTGAAAACGATCGAAATAAAATTGCAAGTTTTATAAGGCAACCCAGTTTGTCTTTGGTCGTTACGAGGCGCTACGAACTGAGCAAAGACTATACTGCAAGTGTTTGAATAGTTGTTGCTATTATCAGTATTTAAGGGAGTATTTCGACACTTGGATCGTCGAACAGAGAGAGAGAGAGTGAGAGAGAGAGAGAGAGAAGTTGATCTTAAGCTA
Organism: Dettopsomyia nigrovittata; assembly: GCA_037040065.1. Classification (NCBI taxonomy): domain Eukaryota; kingdom Metazoa; phylum Arthropoda; class Insecta; order Diptera; family Drosophilidae; genus Dettopsomyia; species Dettopsomyia nigrovittata. Next base: position 6,569 of record JBANCX010000762.1, on the reverse strand, counting down.
GAATAGGAATAAATAAACCTAATCAACCATAACCAAAGTTTTCCTTTTTTTGTTTTAGTAAAATGGATTCGTATATTAGGCACAAAATGATGATATTTCTATGCCAAATTGAAGGATTAAAATGTGAAAAATGTGTGTTTATATGGATTAATAGGCCGCATTTTCATCGTATTTCATTTCATTTAATTACTCACATTTGACTCGATTCGGAGGGGTTCTTGTGGCGCGTTATTTCCTTGATGGCCTCCAGGCCAACAGGATGCTTTGAAATCATAAAACTGTTGCTCATTGGCATCTTGCCGGATGCCTGCATAGCCATGCAGGCAGCAAGCAATTCATGATCCTGCTGTTGTTGCTCCTTATGATGATTATTGTTGCCACTGTTTGAGTTGCTGCCACCGCTTAAATTGCCATTACTACTGGAGCCAGCCTCAGCTGCAGCATGACTCACATGTCCATTCATGGAGCTCAATTTGCTATTACTTGCCGAATAGCTTAGATCAACATTGTGACGACTGCTGCAGTTGCTTGTCGTATGCTCAGAATTTGTTGCCGCAGCTGTTGTTGTTGTTGTTGTTGCTGCTGCTGATGATGCTGCCAGGCAACGTGCACGCGACGATTCATTGAGCAGTCTTTGCAATTCCCTCTCAAAGGGTGACTTTGTGGCAATGCCTGTTGCTCCGACACCAGTTGTCATCGCAATGGTAGCTGCTGTCGATCCTGGTCCTGACGCTCCCGCTGTCTTCTGATAATCAAAGCTATTACAGCTGTCACCCTTGGGCTGAGCATTGCTTGTTGTATTACTATTCGTTTGCTGTCCTTGGCTCTCTGTTGTGGAGCTAAGCTCAAAGTCACGCAATTGTGTCATGTCCACCACCGGTGAGGTGGGATCTACTTGTATATCGCATGGATAGAGCCACTGCAATGGATTATTACGTGTTGCATGCAAATTATATCCAATTGCATGTCCATTTCGCTGCAAATGAAGACCATTCATTCGGGGCGAGTCCTCATCGCCATCGCCTTCGCCCTCGGTGGTCTTCGAATAGCTCTCATCGGAGCTGCTCATCGATGGTGAATGTGGTCTTGAGCTTAAATCATCTGTGGATGACATTTCACGGCTATCTTCCAAATCAGTTGGTAATTTAGGCAACGGTTTCAGGTAGCTTCTCAAAGTTGGTTTCGGTGGCAGCTGTGGCAACTGTGGCAGCGGTGGTTGCTGCGAGTATAACGCATATTGACGCTGCTGCTGCTGCTGCTGTTGCGGCTCTAGCTGTTGCTGCTGTTGTTGCTGCAGTGACAACACGGAGTTGGGACAGGTGTAACGTGGTGGCTCGTACTTTGGCGCATGCTGCATGGGCATGATCTGAGGTGTTAGTTGTGATTTGTGGGCGTGGCGTGATTTGCATGCAAAAGAGTGGAACACACAAGTTAGACACATAAACATATATATTCATAGATATGTATATAGATAATAGATAATGTACAGATAAATATGATTGTACTTAAGTAAATGCATTAATTTGTTATTTAAACTTTGAAGCTGATGAATTATGCAATTGAAATGAATAGAATGATATCATTAGATTAAACGATCGGAAAAGCTTTTATCTTAAAACTATATCTAAGCAATTGTTCAGATATTACAAAGAACAATGCCAAACTTATTTAATTTCATTAAAATCGAATTATTTTCTTACTTAACTTCTGAAAAGTTAAGAGAGAGATATATAAATAAAACTCTTGAAGAGAATAAAGCTTAAGAAATATAGATTCTTTGAACAATAAGGATCCAATTATATAGTGAAAAATACCAAAGATAAACTTTAGATGATTATTTATATATTTTGCATGCTTGATGGTGATTGATCTCATCGTATATGTACTATGTAGGCGTGCATGATTGTGCATGATTGACGTGTCTGATTTTTGTATCGATTTCAGATTGGTTATGAAATCAAAGTAAGATCTCTTTGCTCCAGATCATAAGGTCAACGTCATCACTCACCTTGGCTACCGGTGCGATGCTGCTGGCATGCAATAGCGGCTCGCTCTCACGGCAGTGGCCATAGCCCAGGCTAGAGGATGATGGCTGTTGTTGTTGATGTTGTTGCAGTTGTTGTTGTTGTTGTTGTAGCTGTTGTTGTTGTTGTTGATGCAGTTGCTGTGTCAAATGCTGAGGCTGATGGTATAGATGATGCAGTGGATGATGCTGGCCATGCTGGTTAAAGGGCATCGCCGGCGGCGGTGCATAGCTGCGCAGCTGTTCGCGTCGCGGCAACATGTAGCAATCACCGCCATCCAGGCTTGTGGCACGCTGTGATAGCGGCAATTGCTCCAGTTGCTGTTGCTGCAACAACTGTTGCTGCTGTTGCTGCTGCCTGCCATTGGTAGTATTTGGATTCTCAATTATATTGAATTCGCGTAATATTACCGAAGGAATGGGCTGGTGCTGGTGCTGGAGCTGGTGTTGGATCTGGATCTGGAGCTGGTGCTGGAGTTGGAGCTGCTGTTGGTGTTGTAGCTGCTGCTGTTGTTGTTGCTGTTGTTGTACCGCAGCTGTTACTGTTGCTGTCACTGGTGCTACATAATGCATATCGCCATTATGTCCATTTTCCCTTATATTGGGCAGTCCACCATTGGACATGAAGGGTTGCTTTTGCAGTTTGCTGTTGTGCCGCAGCTGCTGCTTCTGCAGCAAATGATGATGTGTTGTTGGTGGTGGAGCCGGTAATGGTTGCTGTTGTTGTTGCTGCTGCTGTTGCTGCTGTTGTTGTTGCTGCAACAGCAACTGTTGCTCCTCACCCACCACATTGTACAGATGACCATTGTCCTTTTTGCTGTACGTATCGGTGTTGAGACGATTCTCCTGGAATTGTGAAGCCTTTTGATAATATTCCGCCGGATGTAGGCCACCGCCATGTGCAGACATTGACTGATCATTGCCAGCTGCCGGTCGGCTGCTGATCATTGCATTGCGCACCTCTCCATTGAGACCATTGCTGCTGCTATCGCATAGGAAATAGGTGACCATATCGCCTTTGCCCTTGACCTTAATTGTACCACGGCAACGGAACTCAAAGTGCGAGCCAACCAAACTGTCGACAACCTCTTGCGTGACTTGAGAGTAACCGGGCACACCTGTTGAGTCCATGCGGCTTGCAACATTCACCGTGTTGCCCCAAATATCATACTGTGGCTTCCTTGCTCCAATGACACCCGCAACAACGGGTCCAATGTTGATGCCTATAGATGTATAGAAATTTGGATTAGTTTGGATTTAAACAAAGTTCAAATTGTGATTGACAAACAGGACACTGCGAACGCATCCTTGTCCAGCAGTCCACTTACCCACACGCAGCATAAAATTATTGTACGAATGACTGTTGATCTCCTGTAGGGACAAGCGCATGGCCTTAACGTATTCAATTAAAGCAGTCATATGGCGACGCACAGAATTTTGATCGTTCGGTTGTATTTTATATTCGGGTATAAGACCCACCACTGCCATATAGGTGCTGCCGACAGTCTTGATTTTGTCGATGCCACGAAAGCGATCCTCCTTGAGCAGCTCATCGAAATCGGCAATGATTTCATTTAATAGACGTAAGCATTCTAAACCCTGATCGGAACCATCCATTTCCGTATAGAACTCATTGAAATTGGGCACACTGGCAAAAATAACGCCCACCTTGGCATAGCTCTGATGATATAGCTCCTACAAAACAAAAACATTGAATAGGTCAGCGGGTCAATTGAATAGATAGTCGTAGGTAGTGTGCGCTCTTGAGGTGTTCGTTCAATGGGTCAATCCCACTTCTTACCATATTATTACGAAATTGCGCATCGAGGAAATGTGCAGCCACATGAGCGGGCAGCAAATTGTGCAAAATGCGCTTATTCGACTCCTGCAGGACATCCATTTCCTTCTTCTCCTGCGAGGCCTGCAGCTGCCACAGAAAATCTAGACGCGCTGTGCCCTCCACCAGACGTCCATGAACCAATATCGCAATCATAAAGATGACAATGCGCGCCAATGAGATCAAATGAAGCGGAATGGAAGCACTACAGAAAAAAAATAAAAAAAAAGAAGAAAAATGAGAAAATGAAACCGAAGATTGATTAACGGCAACCATGGGAATAAATGTAGTATTTGGGTCATATCTGTTGACCGCTGTTGGCCAACAACACCTACTCAACATTGCGGTCGTAGCATTTAAAGATATCCTGATGCGACACCTCAATGAACAGGCCATAAATGGTGCCCATGCCCAACACGAGCAGCGATTTGAATATAATTGGCAATCTGCAAAAAGGACACACACAAACAAAGTGAAATTAAAATAGGGTGGACAGGGACGGTCAATCTTTAAATAGATTGACTCATCAGACTCTCACCTGAGAAACACGGAGACTGAGAGAAAGGCAAAGGCCGCCGACAAGGACACATATTGTGGCAACAAACACTTGCGATGAGCATCATTCGGTTTGTTATAACCCAAATGAGTGTCCGTGCCATGGGAATCCAATATCTGTGTATCTGCTGTTGAACCATTACCCAAGCATAGGTCATTCGGTACACAAGTAAACTGAGAATAGATAGAGATAGAAATAGTTAATTTCAATTCGAGATAGATATCGCAAGTATAAGAATAAATATAAATTAATAAATTAATTTATTGAAATTATCGTTAAAATATTAAATTTTTCACATCATTAGACTTACCACATTCACCTGACCCACGGAATAGATGAGTATAATTGTGAATATAGTGATGGCCATGCGAAGTGTAAAACTCTCGGATATATCCCAGATGATCCATTTGAGGCGCACGGCCAGCAGCAACATCAATATGGCACTAACCCATATAAAGGCCGTTAGGAAGAGCAATAGAAGTATTAGAGTTGGTGGCAGGGCTGTCACCTGTAGCGCTGCTCCAAGTATGAGCAACAATAGGGAACAACCCATCGCTGTTGTAAAGCCCAGATCAAAGTCCTTATGATATTCACGCTCCTTGTCACTCTGACGGAAACGCAATGTCAACCGGTCGACATGTTCCGATTTGTCACAGTCCACGGAACGTGCATTGATGGCCTGCGAGAGAAACCGATTCACCCGATTCGTTGGCTGATGATGCGTGGGCACCGAATGACGTTTACGGAACGGACGCTTGAATCTATCGGCGACCTTGGACTGCGACTGCGTTGTGGTTAAATGCATGAATGCCAAGTGGGAGAGAGATAAAAGAGGTTTACGTTAGTGGTCATTGATGTTCATGGTGTGGTTGGGTTATGTGGATTGATTGAATATTTAAAAATTTTTTTATTATTCTTTTTATTTTTGTTTGGTTGGCGCTTGCTGGCTAAATCGAAGAGAATAACTACGTAATAAAATACACTAAGATGGGAGCTAGAGCATGCGATTGAGAGCAGAGCTGTGTATGGCGGCGGCATGCGAGTATGACAAAGAAACATTTTTAAATATGACGAGATGAGTGACGTCACACGGCTGGACATGCGACAAATGCTGTTATGTATGTACGTATGTATGTATGTATGTATGTATGTATGTAGGCAAATTGCAAGAGTTTTTTGCTCTTAAAAAACTTAACGAAACTTTACTAGACTTAACGAAAACATTGAAATGAGCTTCATTAGCATACCCCGCCCACCCGCAGCATGACATTAGCACACAAAAGAAAGCAACAAACAAAATGTAAACTTAACGAAACTTAAATAAAACTTAACGAATTATTAAGTAAACGAATGAGAGTTAGTTAGTACGCAACAAGAACGTTGAACAATGAACAAGACAACACAATACAATACAAATAGTAGAATAAGAACGAAAGAAAAAAAGTAACGAAAAATAACCAAGAAGAAGAATAGAACGAAACAACGAAAACTGAACTGAACGACTGAACGAATAGTAGATGATTGAAATAAAATATTTTGCTGTTGTTGTTGTTGTTGTTGTTGGTGGTGGTATTTGTTGTTGTTGTTGCTGCTGCCGCTCTGCTCACTTTATTATTCTTGTGATTGTGCCTATGTATGCGACTAATCGTACTCGCTGTTGAATTGGGACTTGTGCCTACGGTCACTTGAACACTGCCCCCTCCACCGCCGCCGCCGCCGCCGCTACCGACGACGCTGCCATAGCCGATGCCGTGCGGTGGCGGGGTAGCATGCAAGATTTTTTGTAGACGTATTACCTAGATCAAAGATAGTATACACAGTATATATATATATTGTATACGATAGTTTTTGTTTTGTTTTGTATTTTTTTTTTTTTTTAATTATCCATAAATTATAAATAATATGTTGTAATAGTTGTATTAGTAGTAATAGTAGTACAAAGAAAATGTTTTAACGACTACACTCTACTACTATAGATACATAGATAGATAGAAACGGATTAAGGAACAACGAATATCAACGAAAAAGGAGGGAGACAAAGAAACAGAGAGAGAGAGAGAACCAATAAGGGGAAAGTAGAAACAGGAAAAACAAATACTCGGAAATAGAAAAAAAAGAAACAAAACTTTTTTAGTGTGAGCCAAAAGTATAAA
>JBANCX010000761.1:0-13544 GCA_037040065.1 Dettopsomyia nigrovittata | reverse complement strand
AAATTCCGGTTTAAGTCACAGCAGCAGCAGCAGCAGCAGGTTCAAGTTCACTGCGGGACTTGTACACCATTTGCCTTGACACGCATTTGGAGGCCACCTACGCCAAACGCCTACAGATTTAACTAAGTCTGTTATTACTTCTCAGTCCAATCCACTGGCAACCCCCTTCGAAGTTCACGTGCCCACGCAACATCAATGCACAGCGTTGCCAGACAGCTTGGTGTTTACCGAGGAGAGAGCATGTCAAGCGAGAGAAAAAGAGCGCCCACGCGCAAGTTCTTTAGAGCAATTGACGCAATTTGAGTATATCCTAGTTGGGCTGGTGACGTCACAACGCTATTAACTCCTGTTGCTTCCAAAAGGTCAAAAGCACATGCCAATGACGTCGCCATGGCCCAACAAGTCTTAGTTCAAGGCCTTTGCCAAAAAAAAAAAAAAAATGAATTTATACGAGTAAAAAACTGATTTATTAATGAGCAGCTCGCCCAAGCTTTTGAGCTTAACAATCATTTGTTGGTTGCCCACTATGCTGTGTGTGTGCTGTGTTGTGTTGTGTGTTTGAGGTTTGTCAGAGGCGTAACGTGCGCACGTCAATCACAGGTGAGCGTGACGTCAGCAAGTCAGGTCGCCTGTGCGCGTTTCATACCAAACAGTTGGATATCCATGTGAACAAAATCCTAATAATATCTACAAATGTATAAATTTAACACGGCAACAAGCATGCAAACAAGTGAAATAAACATTTTCATAGATTTTTCTTTGTTTTCTTTCTTTCAACAAGTCATTCACTCGCTTGTTTCGCTTTTCAAAATATAAATTTCTTAATTTTTGGCGAATAAGCGTGTGAAACGGAATTAATCACTTGAAACTTGTCTATGAGTAGAGCACGCGCCATTTTCTTTTCCTCTTCATTTTGATCAAACTTTGCTGTCGTTGTGACGTCATGTACTAAGGTAACTCGTGATAAATGCAGCAACTGAGCAAACACTGTTGCCAGATTTCTCTCTCTCTCTCTCTGTCGCAGAGTTGAAAGTTTTTTTTTTTTTTTGTAGCTTCCAATAACTGAAATTTCATTTAGCGTAATTATAAATTAAATAAGCGCTGCTCGCTACAAATCAATTTGTTAAAACGAGCGGCAAAAGTAAACAAAAAAATGGATAACCCTGAGGCACAGATACAACAACTAACTTATGCATATAAATATATACTATATATACTTATACATATATGTATATATAAGATACTATACTGCAGACAGTCACGGTCAACAGAATAAGTACACTGCTTGAATTATTTTCTTTTTTTTGAGTAAAAAGTTGCTTAATAAATATAAATTTTATTTTATATGTTCTTATTTGCTCCATAAAACCAGCTATTTTGGATCCGATAGCTATAAAATTGGTACAGTAGTTCAATATTACTATAGAAATGACATATGTCGAGTCTTATGGTCATAGGTTACACCTGTTATTCAAACTTTTTACTTTACTGGCGTTGTGTGCGTCGCAGTCAAAAATTGTTTTTAATGCAGATCTATCAGAGGTTAGCTCATTAGTATACAGTCCGAGTTTCAAGTTGATAGGTCGTATATTGTACCTGTCAATCGTTTTTTTCGTTTAGCGGAGAGTCGTGAGGGCGAAATGTGCGATATATGCGAACCTGGATATGAAAACTGATTGTAGCTCTTATAGTCTCTGAGATCAACGCGCCTGTTTACTTTATAGGGTATTTATAGATGTTTTCTTATGTCTGTTGACACAAAACTATAAAAAATCTTTTCTATTTTTCAGAATTATTCTATTTTTAAGCTAAATATCTGTTAATTTGATTATAATTTTAAAGTCGATTATCGTAATTTATGTAATTTAAGTTTAATATGTATAATTAAAAAGATATTTAGAAGAATAATATAAAATTTCAATAAAAAATTGTTTAATTAAGATAAATGTTCCTCATGGAACCTATTTTTATTCATTTTATTTACTAATTTTATTAATTATATGTAGTACAATAGTATAGCCAGAGCAACAAAGGTCTTCAGGCTGTGGCACCTATTTCTCTGTACAAAGTTGTACAGTTTGAAGCGTATTTTCTCAAATTTTTCTATTTCTTTTTCGACCGAGCCTCAACAGTTTTTATAAATTTCCAAAAAATATAAAAAAATTTTCCATTTTGCGTTGTAATATTAATTTGTTGTTGTTTACATGCCACCGCCATTGCTGTAGTAATTGTCCATAATTTATTTATTCTCCCTTTATTTTGTTTAATACCCTACATATAGTAGTCTGTAGAAGCTCTCCTATATCAGCTTTGTTGATGCGTTTTTTTTTTAAGGCTTGTTTTTCTTCTAGAGGTCTACGTGCCGCCTGACGCGTTGCGGCCTCCCAGTAGAATAGTTATTATTATAAATGTTGAGAGAGAGAGAGAGAGAGAGAGAGAGAACTTTACATTGTGTAAGTGTTCACCAGCAGTGTGACCATATATTTAATGGAAATTTACGGGCAAGTTTCAAGGTTTTGTAGCTAGCAGCAGCAGCAGCAGCAACAGCATTTGTAGTTGAGACGTATCGAGGTCAGAATATGTTGTACATTCATTATAAATAGCCAGATGATCATCAGACTCTAGTATTCTATACGTAATTCGCCTGTTTTTTCCCCATTCTTTTTAGCGTTTTTATTCTGGCTTAATGACCTTGGCCCAGTTACTGGCCTTGTTCGTTGCTCTCGCTGAACTGAACTTGGAAAGTTGTTGTCCATGACAGGACAATGTTGTCCCTGAATTGTGTGTTGCCATAAAGGGGACATTGCCTGTTGACCGCTTTTGTTTTGTTTTGCGTCGTCGTCGTCGTAGAAAAACAAAATAAAGAAAACAAAATTATTTTGCTTATCATCATCATCATCATTATCATCATCGTGATGATTATTAGTCGTAGTCGTATCTTCATCATCATTATTTCCAGGTACTGAATAGGAAACGTTCTCGTGAGTAACCAACAATGAGTATTCAAATAAAAACAATCTCATCAATGGCTAGCAAAAAGGAAAACAAAATAGCTAAAAAAACAGCTAAAAAGAGAGGTAGCTAAGGCAGCAAGACAAGTGGTTGCGACTGAGTCTATACCTCTTAATACTTAAGCAATGAATTTATAAAGATTTTTATGGTTTTTTAATAAAATTAAATTGAAAATTTATCATAAAATGCTTTGTTTTGAAAGACACTTTTCGAATAATTTATAAAAATTCATCAAATTATTATTATAATCTTTATTTAAATTAAGAAATATATAAAATTATGATTATAACCTTTATTTAAATTAAGAAAATTGATAAAATTATGATTATAATGTTAATTTAAGTTAAAAAATTGATAAAATTATGATTATAATGTTCATTTAAATTAAAAAATTGTTTATAGCTAAATTATTTCTAGTTTTCTGAAGAGTTTTCTTTAAAAAGGAATAATTTTCAATGATTTTTCAAATTGAATCTTCTAGAAATAAGAAACATTTTCAATAAATAGAAACAACTCGAAAAGTCCACAACTAAATTCAGCTTAAAAATAGCTTAACATTCTTACAGGGTATGCAAATAGTATATATATTTATATAGAACAAATACAAATAAATTTAGAATGTGTGTGTGTGTGTGTGTGTATATGTACAAACAGAAATAATGTGACCAGAGCAAATAGGCAAATAGGTAAAAGCCACGAGCCTACATACTACAAGCATAACCAGACCATACCAGAGAATAATAATTTTTTGTTGTTTGTCGGGCGAGGTCGCTTGGACTTGACTGTGTCGCGTCGGTTGGACGGGCACGTGAAAGCAACGTGAACAGTTCAGTAAAGAGAGCAAATGAAAGCGAAAAGACACAGAGAGAGAGAGAGGCAGGCAGAGAACTAACGCTTGGTCTGCTTAGCCAGCTGGTGAACGCATGGTCAACACACAGCCTACAATCTATAGAGGGAGTGGTCAATAGAAGGCAAAGTGTTTTGTGGTCTTATCTCTGTTTGGAACGTGAACGTCTAGAGTTGTTGGATTGTTGGCTTTATCAATAGATCTGTTGAACATCGGAAGTCGGCGTGTGCTCAAATGAATGTTTAAGATTCAAATTGTTGATTACTGCAACGAGGGATTAAAGGTTTCATAAGACATTCGATTTTTTTTTAAATAGAACTTTGCATGAATGAATAAATCGTAGAATTGTTAGTTGTCTATTTAGATAGATAATGTCCATTTATAAGACTAGTTTTAACCTGTTTCTTTCTACACAAATTATGACTAATTTCATATGAAATGATTTTAGCTTTAAATCTCTGAAATTCCATGAAGAGAATCGATAAATTGTCGCTTAAATTAAACAATTTTTTATTTATCTTTGATCTTAACTTCTGTTTTTCTACACTTTTTTAAATGAATCATCTAAACATCATTAGAGTAACGACAAAAGAATTAAATATATATGGAATTATATATAGTATATACAGCATCTGGTATGGTTCTGTATTCGGGGGGAAAAACCCTTGAAAGAGTTTTTTTTTTGGCAAACTAATTGGTTATTGCCAAAAAATGTATAAAGAATAAATAAAAAGAATTCTTAATAATTTCACAATAAAACGGAACAAAAATAGCTAAAATATAAAAGAATAAATTGATTTTTTACCTAAAATATAAACAAAAATTCTAGGAAATTACACAAAAATCATAATTTTAGAAGAAATATGCTGAAATTCTTATTATAATTATGTTAGGTTAAGTTGAAATAAAATGGCGATGGATAGGCCATGCGCTTAGGTAGGAACCCAGCAGCATTACAAGAATGACACTAGAATGGAACCCCCTAAGGCAGCAGAAGGTTAGGGCGGCCAAAGACAACCTGGAGACGCAACATCATCCAAGAAGAATATTCCAATACACCAATTGGGACAATGTGAAGCGGACAGCTCCCAAAATAGAGTTCGTTGGAAGGCTCTTGTAGAGGCCCAAAGCTCCCAAGCGGAGTAATAGATAAAATATAATGGAATAAACACAAAAAATAATAATTTTAAAAGTTTTATGAAGAAATATGCTAAAAATTTATTATAATTATGTTAGGTTAGGTTGAATCGGCGGATATATTTATGTTAATCATCAAGAAATTATTATGAAAATTGTGGTTTCTTTTAAAGAAATCTATTTTTTATATTCATACGGGGTAATCGTCAATCCCTTTGTGAGCTTTGTGTCTGATCATTCTGCCCAGTTGAGCAGTTGGGCGCGCCGGCTGGCCAAATCGGTTAGCTTTAACAATAACATCTTCTGCTGGGCCTCCTCAACATGGCCAATCGACTTGTCCTGTTCAGCCTCGTAGATGGTTGTGCTCTATTTAGTCCATTTGCCAGACGATTTCTATGTCCTATCAGCCTATCGTGGTACCGACTAGAGTGCTTGTTCAGCTCTTCAAAGACCGTAGCGAGTTTTAGGTCTCTATGCAGGGTCGTGTTTCGGACATACCACTCGCATCCTGTGATACATCTAGCAATCTTCTAAAGAAATCTATTTTAAACGTATTTTAATGAATTTTTTTGATAGAAATTTTAATCTAATATAAAAATTATATGAAAATGCGTTCGTTTGGTACTAAACCACTCTATAAATTGATCTGTTTCAATAATTTAATAAATAACATAATACGCCCTATAAATCCAATACAAATTTAACTTTATCTAACTATATGTTGGAGAGCCATTATTTATTACCTTGTCCATACTTCTCGGGCTTAAAATGCAGCGAGTCTCTGTAAATTACACAACTTCCAACAGAGAGAGGGAGCCTTGCCAGAGCCATGCTCGATATACAGCGTTACCACTAGATATCCACATTGAACCCATCTTATGCAGCACTGTCTTTATACAAAACTATCGATAAACTTTGGTCACACTAAACTTCTTTCTATCGATATCATCTAACTCAGTATTAAGGCGCGCCATTCAAGTAATATTTCCTGAATAGTTTAACTAAACTTTTATCTATCGATATAGACGTTGCCTATCGTCATTCCAAATGCCAAACATCAGTCAATGGAACATTCCAAAGATTTATTTATTATTATTTTTTTACGCGTGGCTTTTATCTAAACTTTGGTTGTTTTTTTCCACTTTATCTCTATTTGTTTCTCTGTTTTTTAGGAGTTTTTTTTTTTCATTTAGTTGCAGCTACTCAATATGACGTACAAATGACAGTTTGTTGTTTTTTTGTGTGTTTTTCGGGGCGTTGTTTATTGGACAACCTTGTGTTGTTGTCTGATATTGTTTTGTGGGTCGATAACTGCCCCTGGGACGTGACAGTGGTTTTGTCAACAGTTCGTTGTTGTCTTTTAGTATGGGAACCCTTGGAGGCTCGTTGCTTTGGCAAAACACGAAAAAAACAATGGAAACAACCCAAATGCGCAGTTGGCCCCACAAAACAAAAAATAAACTAAAATTTAAAACAAAATACATAAAAAAGAGAGAGAGAGACGCCAACCACCTATACATACATACCTAAGTAGTACCTGCTATTGACATTGTCTATATATGTATATATTTCCCTGACTTTTAGTCGATATTTTCGTATCTGTGACGAATGTCGCCCTCATGACGATCATAAATAGTATCTGTGTGTGTGTGTGTGTGTTTGTCTGAGTGGCCTTATCAGTAGACACACACACATACAGTCAAACAACAACAGCTTGAGGTGATTACACGTATCCACGCATCGATTGAGTGGCCAGCCAGTTGCCTGATTATGCCTAGAAGAGGTTCTGATTGAAGATGGCCAGCGGACTACGCAATAAGCACATGTCGAAGGGGTTGACAAAAAAATTGTCATAAACAATGTGAGGACAGTTGTTGTCAGCACTCTCTTCGCAGTTACTTAATATTTTCTGTTTTCTTCAGTCTCACGCTCAGCGCTCATGCAATTGAGCTGCTTCTGTGTCAAACTGTCCGCATTTCGTTTAGTCACGAAGTGGCAGCTTAAAACAACATTTTTTATATAGAAAAAATACTATTTATATGAAGAGTACAACGTCAAGTGGTAAACAAGATAATAGTTTATAGGAAATATTACTGATTTATTAAAAAAGTGGGCGTAGATAGATAATACAAATAATAATAATAATATATTTATTTAATTTACCTTCTTAAATAGACAACTGCTGAGGTATACTATAGTAAAAATTTAATTATTTATTATATATTTAATAAAGTTCAGCTTTAATCTTTGGTTTTGGTATTTATTTCGGGGTCCTGGGATAGAGGAAATCGCTTATCAGTTTATGCTTTTGTAGAAAAAAATGTGTTTGTGACGTCAAAGCGGCCTTGTCTAATGACAATGTTGAATGTCAGGGCAATATCAGTTGTCGTCGTACTATTGTTTGATCAAAAACATTTGAAACAACAGCGACAACGACACAACAATTTGATTAAATTGCCGACATTAAGGTGACCCTCCCTCTCGCAAAAGTAAAGCCAACCCAAAGAGCAACCCTGAACACACACACACACATTGTGCATGGGCGGACAACGTGCACAGAGATCAAAGCAGTGCGTAATTAAGTAGAAAAAGAGAGAGCGGCAATGCCAAAGAGAGCCGCAAAAGCGAGAGCATACAAAGTTAGGTTAGGTAGAGTCACAAGTCAACAAAGCGCGCACAACACAGACAACAATATATTTATTTATTTATTTATTAATTTAACTAATTTATGATAAAGAAAAACGATTTATTTTTAGCAACAACGCGTTAAAGTTATTTGATTTGGATTTTTTTAATAGATTTTTATGGTTTTTTAAACGAGAAATGTGTAAAATTAACAGAGAGTTGGACAATAATTAACATATTTTTGCAAATTATGCAGCGTGTGCTTTTGCTATAAATCGAAGAGACACAGAGAGAGAGACCTCTACGACCTGTTTTTTTTTTTTTGGTTGAAGCCACAAGGCGTTGGCTTTTAACAAGGACAACAACAGCAGTTGACAAGGAAGCAACAAACAACAACTGCAAGCTTAAAGGTCAACGCGCAAATTCGTAAGAAAAAAAAAAATACGTTGAACCAGGCCCCAGACCCTGAAAGTCGACGATCTCTCTCATCGCTCGCGCGCGCGCTCTCTCTCTCTCTCTGAAAAAAATGAGCGAACGCAACGAACGAATAAAATGAAAAGAAAATGAAATAAATTGAGATGAGTGTGTAATGAATGTAAAGCAGGCCGGTCGCAGTATCAGCAGCAGCAGCAGCAGCAACAACAACAATTAAACATTAAAAAAATGCGCTTTTTGCATTCGAACTTTGGAATGATGTCATTTATTTGTAAAAAGTTTGATAATTGTTTATAAATTTTATAGTATATTTATTGAATTAGAACAGAATTTCGAGTACAAAACAAGTACAGATTGAGTAAATAGATAGAAAAATACTAGAAAAAATAGTAAACAAATAATAAATAATTAAATAAATATTAGTTTAACAAATCCGCAATAAAGGTAAAGAGACAGAGAACAGAAAACAAATGCAGTAGTAAACAACAAAAGAAAACATCAAAAATATTAAGTAAATATAAACAATAACAAATCAAATAAATTATATAGAAACAACAAACTATAATAATAATAATGAAAATAATGATAATAACAATAATATTTATATGAGCAGGTCAATAAGTCTGTGACTTGATTGAAATGGCAACACTGCAGGGCCTGTCAACAGTCAACTGATAATATATATATGGACGGGTCAATAAGTCTGTGGCACTCCAGCGCCCATCAATAGTCAACTCAAAATATGTACATGGACGGGTCAATAAGTCTGTGGCATCATTGAAATGGCAATATACTCGTACTCTACCGTCAATCGATAGTCAACTGATAAAACATGTACATGAGAGAGTCAATAAGTCTGTGACTTAATTGAAACGTGAACAGTGCAGCGCCTGTCAACAGTCAACTGATAATATTTATATAAGCGGATCAATAAGTTCGTGACTTAATTGAAATGGCAACACTGTCAACTGTCAGGAGTTGACTTCTGTCATAAAATGTGAACAAAGCTGCGGCGTCATTTAGTTTGTGTTGGACAGCTGTTGATAGCAGACGCCAACGCGGGTTCCTTTCTTTTCCTCAAGGACAATGCAGTTTCCATGGCAAACATCCATAAATTTGGGTTACAAAAAGCTGCCTCCTAAACCCTATATTCTTTAGATTTACGACTAAAACTTGAAAAAAGCTAGAAAAATGGCTCTCGCAAACAGATTTGGGATGGACTCAAATTGTATTTTTGGAAAGGAATAAAAGAAAATTGCAGAAACTTTGGATCGTCGTCAAATGGAGACTTTATTGAAAAATAAAATAACTTTTTATCGAAAAACATAAATTTTAATTCAAAAAAAGTCGCAGACTTATTGACCAGCCCTTATGGAACTTTAATTTTTATTTATTTTTTTTAAATTATTATTAAAGAATTAGGAATTGATTGAGTTTTGAACTTCCAAAAGTTTAAATTTCCGACTATAAATTTAGTTTTTTAATGGAAAACAAGAAAATTAAGTAGAAAATGATCGGAAATTCAAAGAAATATTCAAAAATCTTTTAATAAATTATTTGTTTATTGAAAATATTTACAAAATTTATAATTTTTTTCAGTCGAAACCTCAAATCTTTTATTATATTTATATATTTTATTATTTTATATTCTGTTTCGTAGACAATTTATTGCGTTTTTTTGTTTTGTTTTTGCTTTTTTATTCAAGCAAACATTTCATATTGACCTTCATTAAAAACAAAACAAAAGAAGAAACAAAATAAATATAATAAAGCAACAACAACAATAACAATAGCAAGAGCTTCTAGCCAGACAGCGCAAAAACATTAAAAAACCAGTTAAAAGCTGAAAAAAAAGCAAAAAAAAACAAAATTTTGTATTTTTTTGTTGCTTTTTTAATCTAAAAATAGCTGAATTTTGTATATTTGTTGTTGTGTTTGGGGTTAAGCTACAAAAAATTGTTTCTTTTTTGGGTGGCGATAAGCGCATATCATTGTAGGAAGCTGCTGTACCAGGTCACATGGGTCGTATGCGTGATATGTGCCTTGCCAGCTAATATAAATATTGATCATACGCAGCGTACGCCAGCATTAACCTACCGCAATGCCAACAACAACAACAACAAGAGTCAATTAGCAGCTAACAGAGAGAGAGAGAGAAATTCTATTTGTTGTTGTATCTATATATAGAGACTTGAAGGCAACTGATGCCTCCCAAAGTCCAATTGGACTTTGACACCACAAAAGCGAAGGCAATTTGCCAGCGTGGGCGTTGCATTTTAGCCTTTTATTATGACCAAACTACTAAATTGGTTACAAGAGAGTGTATGTATGTGTGTGTGTGTGTGTGTGTGTGTGTGTCTGTTTTAAAAGAAATACAAAAAAATCTCTTTATTTTGGCCAGTTATTGATTCCTTTAGCGCTTATGCGTTGTCTCTGCTAAATTTCATCAGCTCATTTAATTTATGCAGCTAGTTAATGATCATTGCTGATCATTCATGATCATGTCCGTTAACTGGGCGTGAGCCATGCACTCTCTCAGTCTCATTGCGTTACTCTCTCAGTGTCTCTTGCTCTCTCTGCTGCTTTGCTGAGGATTTATTTTATTAAACAAGGTTAGCTGCCAGGGTTGCAAACAGCTGTTCAACGACTCTGGATCAATGCACTCTCGCGTGCGCGCGCGCTCTCTCTCTCTCTCTGGAGTACTGCACCATCTTCACCTCACTCACTCTGTCTGGCGGCCGGGTCAATGATATTCAATTACGTTTAAGCGAACTGGCCTCGTGTTGCGGCAGTTGCTTGACCTGGAAGTTGCTACATTTTGTGACCGCTTTGCCACGCATGTGAATGCACTATGTTTATGTGGATTACAGTGAGTGCACGACTGAAAAGGTATTATCCAAAAAAGAAACAATTGAAAAATTGAGTTAAATTTAATATTCATTTGCAATTTAAATGCCTATCGATAGCGTTTAAATATCGATTACTCGATTTATCGCATGAACACATTTCTTTAGCAGTGTGACCAGCATTTGCTTAACACACTTATCGGTAAAGCTAGTTATTGTTATCAATTTGCTATCGTTTAGTATATTTATGTCGATAACTCGACTTATCGCATAAGCATATTTCTTCAGCATTTTCGTTTAACGCATTTATCGCTTAAGAAAGTTATCGCATCAGCACAGTTTGTTATCGTTTAGTATGTAAGTATCGATAACTCAATTTATCGCATCAGTATAATTCTTTAGCAGTGTGACCAGCTTGTGCATAGTTAAATGAACGCACGTATTGCTTAAGCAAGTTATCGTTATCAATTTGCTATCGTTTAGTATATAACTATCGATAATTCAATTTATCGCATCAGCACATTTCTTCAGCAGTGTGACCAGCCTGTGCATAGTTAAATGAACGCACGTATTGCTTAAGCAAGTTATCGTTATCAATTTGCTATCGATAAACGAATAAATTCATTTAAATTAAATTTTTTTGGCATTTTTCATGTTAATTTGGCAGTGTTTATAGCCAGAATCGACTGTAATTTGCATTATAGCTACAAATCAGTTGATATTTATAGGTTTTTGGGCGAATGTCGTATTGCATTGAGATAAAAAAAAAAGAAGAAAAATCAAAAATAAAATTTAAATTTAAAAATCAACCAAATTGCACGCCAACAACAAGAAATAGGAATGAACGCCAAGAGGCGAGGAGATGAGTGTAATGAACGGCTCGAAGGCCAATGCGGCGTATACTTCATTAGCCGAAAAAAAAAACGACAAAAACGGCAAAATTTATGCGAAACAGCAGAAGGAAGAAACCACAGCAAAGGTAACTAAATTATGCTTTAACCGCTCATCCACTCTCCGTCTAATCAGCTTGGCCATATGTTAGCTGTTGGATTATATTATTTTTTGAGCACATTTTATACATTTATTGCTCATGCATAATACCAATTTCCCCCGCCAGCCGTTGTCCACAACTTTTTTTGGCCATTTGCTGGAGGAAGCTTTTCATTTCCGGAAGTGTCAGCATTTTTAAAATCTATGAGCGTCCAATGCAAAAGAGGAACGCGCTTAAAACGTGGCCAAAAAAAAGAGATATTTCCATTAAAATGCAATAGGTGCAAATTAGAAGAGACAAAAGTCCAATAAGAAAATGAAATATTGTAAATGGTAAATTTTAAATTCAATCAAGTCGACTGCAAATGCCCTAACAAACGGAGAAAACAATTGAAAGAAATAGAATCTGCTGCCTAGAACTATGCTACGTTTTTATAGTCCGCCCGCCCTTTACAGCCTTAGCAACCAAGCCGAAAAGTATGCAACGTTTTTCATGACTACAAATGCATTGCAATGCTAACTACTCAATTAATACACGTATTTTAAAATACATTAAAATAACTGCCTTTAAAAAATTCAAAACTAATTATATTTTATAATAATTTAATCATAAATTAACAGTTTAACTGTTTTTTAATGCGAATTAAGTTGAATTTCAAATTCAGCCCAAGAGTATGCCTTGCTTTTTGTATATATAACATTGCCAACTATTTATAAATCGCATTGCCAACTGCCGCAAAGTCAACTATCGATAACAATAACGATAAACGGAGCCAGCTCATGATTCATGTAATGGTTCTTATCAGAGATTCGCAGCGCGCGCTCTCTCGCTCTCTGTAAAACACGCGCCGGCTGTTCGTTCTAAAAAACTATTTAATTTAAATGTTTTTATAAGAAAATACAAATAAATTGAGTAATAAAATGAGTTTTGTTTATTTGTTGTGAACATAAATAAATACATAAAATGTATTTATACATTGAACTATGCTCAGTGAGCAACGTGCTTGTATTTTGACTTTTTTTGTTTTGATTCTTATCAACAGCTACTGCGAGAGAGAGAGAAACAGACCACAAAGCGTGCAACACAATGAAAAATAAAGTAAAAACAAAATGAAAAAGTTGTGAGAGTGCGCGCGCAATAGAATATTCAGAGAGTTTGAGAGAGCGCCGGTTTAATGCTGCTGCTGTCGCTGCCGCTGCCGCTGTCACTGTTGCTGCTTTGGAGCTTTTTGGGCAGTTGGCCCATAGCGTAGCAGCAGCGCCGCAACGACAACGACGACTACGACAACGGCAACGGCAGCAATTCAGTTGTGAGCAAGACTTTGCACTGTTCGGACGTTGCTTGCCCACGCTACGCTCAAAGCTAAAGCTGAAGCTGTTGCCCGACGCCGTTAACGTTCTTAAACTACGACACGCGACAACAACAACAATAATAAAACATAATCAACAACAAAAAACAATAATTATATATATATATATATATGAGAAACTCTAATCAAAATGGTTTAATTTTTTAATTATATTGGCAAGTGCAGCATTCCAATCAGTTTACTGATTTCAATTTTTGATTTCTCGATCGCTTAACAAAAAAATGTGCGATCGTCGCGCGCCTTAGCAAACAACAAAAATACACAAAATAAATAAAAAAAAAA
>JBANCX010000760.1:0-13566 GCA_037040065.1 Dettopsomyia nigrovittata | reverse complement strand
TATGTTAATAAAGCTAAGCTTATTGGCTAGCCGGTGCGCCTACTAAGGCTGAATTAATAGATAATAAGGACATAAAGAAGTAATTGTGTACTCCGTACGCCTTCAATAAAATATAAAAAAAAAAAAAAAAAAAAAAAAGTATTTGTAAGATCAGTTCATTCTAAAGCAGTGGTCGGCACGCATGCAAAAACATTTTTTCCTTGCGCTAGTATTTGTAGCAACAGACACGAAGCTGTAACGTTTTCTTGCTTTACACTGAACAAAATATTATACGCATAAATAATTAAAAATTAAAATACAATGAAAAAACAAAAATATTGAAAAAAAAAGGAAAAGAATAACAAAATAAACGCATTGCGCATCACCATCCATATTTTGAATAAAAAAATTCGGCTTCCCAGAAAGCATTGAACTTTTTTTTTTCGTTGTAAAACATAATTGCGACGCAGCATAGTCCCCCTTAGTTGATTGCTGAACAGCAACTGACTTGCTTTTTCAGACCGCCTTAAGCCGAAACCGATCAGCAGAAGCCGAGCAGGCATAGCCGACGTCGCACGAAACTTTTACACTGTGCGTGTGTCGACAGCGCTGCAGTGCTGCGGCAGAGCAAAAGCCCATACACGGTGTATAGGCTTGTGCCGACCACTGTTCTTAAGACATGAATTTATTAGATGATTCAATTATTTAAATTACACTAGCGTTAAGTTGGCTGCGTACTTACTCAAATTGGGTAACAATCGATAACAATTCAATCGATATGATAAGTTTGATGATACAACCATAATAATAATGATAATAATCAAAAAACTTATAAAACAAACACTGAAAGTATATTGAAAAATTATATAAATTTATATAGTTTTATACATTTAAAGTGATCAATGAAAAATTGGATAAACGCATCCATTTAATTTGGCTTTATTAGCGCAGCGAATCGGCGAACTTTAGTTGTCTAAGCTCAGACGACAACTGATTTTGTTCTTCATTTCTTTACACCTAACTATATCTTGAATCGGGGTTGCCAACTCTTTTTCTGTTTATTATTGGCGTTAAACTTAAATAATTTAATTAAACTTCCGCCATCTGCGGAAACATATATTCTATCAATTTGTTTAAAAATAATAATAATAATAATATATAAATAATTTAATAATAAATATAAATAAATGTAATCTTTATTTACAATCGATTTTTCTTTCAGTGCATTGATAAGCTGCTCTAGCTAATATGCTCAACTACAGCCAACTCAGGTGTAACAGGTAGTCTAGGGCAGAGGGTAAAAACTTCAAGTTGTTGACTCAGGTAACCTGTCGAATTTTAGCCTGTTGTTGACTGGATTATGGTTGAATGGCTTAAACTGTTTGAGCGTAAAGAATATACTACTTCTAGTAAAATGTTGTATATAAATATTTGTATTCATTTTGTGAGTACTTCAATAAAACGAATACAATACATACATAAGTAAGTATAATAATAGTGATTTAAGTATCTGACAAATGATTTACCCAAACATTTATTATACAATATATTGTAATATTTCTTATTATGTATACTAGGGTTCCAAGTATTTCCGATTCAATTTTCATTCAATTCAATTCAAAAGGAATTTTATTTGATTGTAAACACTTTTCGCTGACAACGAGCTAAGCTTACGAAGAAACCTTTTTTTATTCTCTCTCAAAAATTTATGCTTTAGGGATGATAGCTACAAGGGTGTGCGAAAAAAATAACAAAAATAAGGCAAAAAAAAAAAAACAATCAGCAAATTTTCTAGAAAACAGGTTCTATTCACACATTGCTGAGAATCCTTTGTGCCATCTTTTGATTGGCATTTTTCTCGCCCATTTTTATGTTCTAGCAAATTTTTAAAATACCACATTTGATTTGTATACCCTACAGATAGTTGTCTATTGAGTTTGATGGACTAATCTAAAGGATATCAGTTAAAATAAAAGTTAAAAAACTATTCTATCAGTTATTTGTTTTGATATGTTTTTTAATTGTAAAACGCAGTGTCTTCCATGTCGATCATTATTTGGTTTCATTTATTTTTTGGCCTAAAATTTAACTAAAAATTCTGTCGCAATTTCTAGACATTTTTCCAGACGTAATTTGTTTCCTTTCTTTTTTAGCCAAAGCAAATTAGAGCGCACGTAGCCCAACAAACTGCTGCTAGCTAGCGTTAGTGCAGAGCTTCAATTTTTAAGCTTGTAATTTGCATTTTGCAATTAAATTAACAACAAATCGGTTGACTTTTTGACTATTCAACTTTGACCAGACTACCGCCATTGAATGCTGTACTATTATTGTCTTCTAAGCCGTGCATTGAACCAAGTTAAAACAGATGACAGAGACGAAATATAATAGAAGAGAAGAAGACAATGTTCAATATGTTTCATGGCATTGTAAGCGATTAGAAATATGAGCAAAATGTCAAAAGCTGCTGCTTTAAATAAATGGCATTATATTGAAAGGACTTTTAAGGGTTTTGCCTCAAAAAAAGATAAGAAAACCTTCATGAAATCTAAAGAGAACTTTGAACTTTTAAGGGTTTTATGCATTTAAGGCACTTAAATGTATTTATTTCCATAATTTTGCTATTGTTTAAAAGCCACATTTGAAGTTCAAGCAATGTGCGCATTTAATATTTTATTAAATTATATTTTTTAGCTTAAATTTAAGTAAAACTTTAGCTGCTAGTTAAATTTGACAAACACTGAAATGTTACACTTTATTTTCAGCTCAAGAAACATAATTTTAGCCAAAGAAAATTGCTGATTAAGTCAACCAATTTAATGAATATAAACGAGCATTGACTGCATCAGTGTTGCCAAGACATGCAGAAAAAAGAGAGCTATATAAAAATAAAGCTAAAAAATTAAATATATAAAGTGCATTGCGTATTTATAAGACACTTTAACAACGCATGTTAACTCAATAGTTTCAGTCGATAATGAATTATCATTTTGCAACAATCGAAAATTGTTTTTTAAGGCAACGACTTTTAAATTGCTACAGAAAATTAAATATTTATTTTCTTTTTATTTTATGAGAATTTATTTCCTTTTTAATTAAATATAATTCAAATTTAAAATCAAATATAACTAACAACAACAAAAATCAGCTTTTATTTGAAAGAGAAAAAACTCTATGAACTTGTCAACACTGAAACGCACAGAAGGTCCAAAAATATTTTTCTATGCAATGTGGTTACTACTACATTAAAAGTCAATGGACTCATCAGCCAGTTGAGTATTCAGCTATCATTATTATCTATTACAAGTGCTGAGCCATCAGCCATCATCAGGCTGTCGCAATTCTTTATTGCCGCCCGACCCTCAAACAAATTTGTTAATTGTAAGTTATTGACACGCCGACGTATGGCTTAAGGCAAAGTTTTGAATTTCTACTTGAGACGCCCCACCTGTGCGCTTGACACGCCATTTTGCAGTAATTATAAACTTCCGGCGGCCATATTGTTATTGAATGTGATGCCATCGCGCCTATGTAGAAGTAGACACTGTGTGGGTTCTTGAGCCAATACACTCAATACTGTTCTGAACTAATTGAATTTTAAATTGTTTGCTATAATCAAATATTGAATTTAGCCCCACAGCATTTGTATGAACGATGGGTAGACGCGTGTGTTGGTTGTGGGAAAGAAAAAATTAAAATTCCATTTTATTTGAAATGGCATAATAAATTTTTTTGTTTTGGGTACTACTTAATATTCTATTAACGCCTTAGTTAACCTTCTTTAGAGCTTAGTTTCTTAACTTGTCAAATTATAAATTTACGTTAATTTCATTGCTCTCTGTTGTTTGCTGAATTTTAAAAAATATATAGAAATGCGACCCATAGGGATCTCTCTAAAAATAACTCTCTAGGCTTGTTAGCAACATCCATTTCTGATTAGTGTTGGACAGCTACACTTCCCCTAGAGTAGCCCTGATTGTTATTGCCAGCAAAAATCCAGTGTCCATGAGGCAGAAATTTCATTTCGCTGGTTTTTTTTTTGTTGGTCAGGACGCATAGCAACGTTGATTTCAATTCTATGCAGCGTAGAAAGTGCAATTTCCGTTGCCAGAATGTGTGTTACCAAACATATCTGTCTATAACTCTATATAGAAGTGGCACTGTCCAGCTAAAATACACGCCCTCGCAGTCTTTGTCTTTTTTTGCTTGTAGTAGTTCCTTTTTTTCTGACCGGAAAGTTAGATTTTTTTGTTGGCAACAGTTTTTGGCATTGATTTCGTTTCTTTTGCTTTTTTTTTTGTTGGTTATAGAATTTGCCAGGCAACTGAGTGCGTTAAATAAGCCATAAATTTGTGTGTGGCGAGAATGTCGCTTGGCTCTTGAATAAATATCTATATACAAAACGTACAAAAATGTAATACGGCTCAATGAAGCTGAAACTGAAAACGCATTCCATTCAAAAATCATATTGTACAGAACCAGGGCTGCTACAAAAAAAGAAAAGAAAGTTAAAATAATAATAACTAAGTATGATAATAATTTATAAAGTATTCAATACAAATTAGATAACAAGTTATTTTAAATAAAATTATATTAACAATTGTTCGTCAGTTCAATCAACGCTTAACATATTCTACACGCCCTTTTTGAATTTCCCTTCTCACAACTTGTTCCCTCAAAGGCCGAAACGCAACTGCACCAGCAAAGCTCGCGTCATCTTGATCGTGTCTCTAAAGCAGTGGTCGGCACAAGCCTATACACCTTGCTCTGCCGCAGCGCTGCAGTGCTGTCGACACACGCACAGTGTAAAAGTTTCGTGCGACGTCGGCTATGCCTGCTCGGCTTCTGCTGATCGGTTTCGGCTTAAGGCGGTCTGAAAAAGCAATTCAGTTGCTGTTCAGCAATCAACTAAGGGAGACTATGCTGCGTCGCAATTATGTTTTACATTGAAAAAAAAAAAGTTCAATGCTTGCTGGGAAGCTCTAAAGTCGCCGCACTCGAATTCGCCCTTCCTTCGTCGTTTATCATTGTTACTCCTGTTGGCATCGATACACTTGCGATCTATCGATACTCTTGACTATCGACATTATCGTTGTCTAGGTTGTCTCCGCTGATTTGTATCCCAAACTAAGAAAGAAATGGTCTTCATAAAATTTAATTTAAATTACAATAATTAATTTTGTGGAATTCATTTAAATTTTATAGCGGTTTACTTTTGTTAAAACAAACACACTCAATTTAATTGATAATCCAGCCCTGGTTAAGCTTGTATTTCTACTTCATTGCCTGCCTGGCAGACTGTTATCAACACTTTAGCCAGCGCTTACCCCAGCTGCCCAGCTCCAAAAATAACATTGTTTGGCTTTGGTTCAAGCTACTTTTGGCGCATTAATCTGAAAAATTGGCCACATTTGGCTAAATGTTTATGTCTGTGTCTTTGGGGCTAAGGCAACGCCTCTATATGGTCTGGTCTGGTCTTAGCATAATGTTGTTAACCCAACGATTGATTGAACACTTAAAAATTGTGAATGTGAATGCGATTGTGAATGTGAATGTGAATGTGTCTGAGCCTTACTTTATTTTTGTGGGTGTGTCGAATATAATTAAATAAATCAGCTTTAGAGGCTCTAAAAGTGCGATTTAATATTATAAATGCCTAAATAAAATGTAGATAAAAACAAAACACAAACAAACATATGGCTTACAAGTGCTAACAAGATATTGTGCTTTTAGTCATATTAAAGTTACAGACCTTGAGCATACAGCCATGAGATACTTAATGCAGCTCAACAAAAGATATTGTCAAAAAGAAAGATACACAGATACACACACATATGTATGTATATATATGACCAGTGACACACTTGTATATATGTATTTATCTTTAGATGTGTTCTGGCTTTATGTGCCATTGCGAACGCGGCCAACACAATTTGCCAAGGGGTTCATTAGACTTTCAACTTTTGTTTTGATGCCGCCACAAAAATGTCAAAGCCAATGAACGTACATATAACACACACACGCATAACACTGACATAAAGAAGGTTGCAGCAGCAGCAGCAGCGACGAGGAGAGGTAAGAGTACACTTAAAAAAATAGTGCAGAGCAAATAATTTTAAAATTAATTTTGTTAGACATCCTCTTTTTTTATTATTATTATGAATATCTTTTCAGCTATTTTTATATATTTTTTATTTATTTTAATGAATGTAAGACAAATAATTATTTTTCTACGTGTAAAAGGTTGAACTGCATTGGCGTTAAAAATGGCACAAATGCAAACACAAACAACAAACAGCCAGGCCAAACAAAAGCCAAGAGTGCCGCATGCCGCATGCCACATGCCACATGCCATGAGGCGTTGTGCCACAAAACTATGCTTAAGACCAGATCTACAACCGCACTGCTACAAAGCCCTATGCAACTGTTCTCATCTATTCCTTTGGGCTCAATACACAAACTTCTGAAAAAGCGATTTGAAATTCTGTTGCCTACTTTTAGTTGCCGCTCATTTTTATGCCACTCTTGGCTGTACTTATTCATTAGCGACCATGAGCTTCGCACGCGCTAAACATGATTTTACTGACCGACTAAATTGTGCGAAAAGTTTTTAAAGCTAAGAATAATATAGTTTCAAAAAAGTGCTTGAAATTACCTAATTATTCTTCTGCTACATAATAATTCTTGAATGTGTAGCAAACGCCAATGAGTGTCCTTAATTAGAGCTTATTTTTTGTCTTTGTTCGAATTGAAACTGAAGTGATAATCAATTAACTCATCAACTGAACAACTGCTGCTGGGTATGTGAAGGTTGTTTTTGTGCACCATGCAGCGAATCTTTAATTAAGGATAAGACTCAAGGAAGTATACACAAATCATTTGTTAATTAGGAACAGCTGCTGTTTAAACAACTAACATCGTTTATAATTGCCAACTGCAATTCAAATGCAAAAACAACAACTAAAAAATAGAATAAAAATAAGGATATAAAAAAAAATGTCCTCTCTAAACTAAAATCCCTTTGACTTTGCAGACTATGTATAACATTCTATGTAACCAATAGTAACAGACTGTTAACAAAGGCAAGTTTCCAGAGAATCTGCTAAAGGATCGCTAAGCAATGCTATATAATTGAGACTTTAAATTTTAAATTTAAATTAAATATTTTACCTTTAGTTGCGCAAATATCTCCAAGAAATTCATTAAAAAAATTTCATTTCAGCAAGCCGCTTTGCAAGCACGGTCACCCTGCGCAATAATGATTATCTAGTTGCAAGTCAACTAAAACACGAGCGACACAAACCAACTAAAAAGAAATAAACCAACAGCTTTGTGAGTAGTTCAAGTTCAACGCAAGAATAAACAAACACGAGCATATCATGTATCGCTAACAGAGCTTATGGCAAAAAATTAAAAAAACGAGCAACAGCTGTTAACAGCAGCACTGTTAACCGCTTGCTGTTAGTTCATGCTGTTAATGTTAACAGTGCGAATTTAAAGTGGACTGTTAAATGTTGTCCTTGGCAGAGCATGCATTCAATTATGTTAAGAGACTTAATAAATATAAATGACATTTAATAAAAATAAATAATAATTAAACATAACATTTTAACTAAAATTATTTAATTTATTGGTTTTCTTTCTCAAAATTTCTATCGAATATATCATTAAGATGCACTCAGAGTTTAATAGTTAAGCTTTTTCATTTTTATTATACTAGACAGCTTTTCTTTTAAGAGTTTGCTTTGAACATTAAAAACTTCAAAGCATTAACTATGTGCCATTAAATTTCATGTCAACTTTATAGGGGGATTGTTTTTTTTTTTGTCTTTTATGAGCCTTAGTACAATACATCAAACTTTAAATTTATGAGCAAAAGTTATGAGTTCTTCTTTACGAGCTCATGTCATCATAAACTGGACCAGTTTCCGCAGGCGAACTAAGCAACCTTTAGGCTGGCCCAAACTATACTAACTCTACTAGTACTAAGTACACAACCTTTTGAGCCTGATTTACATATATTTGCATTGGAATTTGGCTAACAATACGGGCAGCTCATTTAGCTATTGTATTTCAAGTTTACGGTTGTGCATTCTATTTACCTGAGCTTTAATCCAATTGTGATTTCTTTGACATTATCATGGCAATCAATCTGGGTTACTTATTTAACCTTTAACTAGACCAAAAGCTGCTAAACTAACTATTAAGGGTTCAAAGATCATCAATTTATCATATTTTGTGGGGGTAAGTCTGCTACTTCATCGTCTATCCTGTTTATATTATAACCCAAATAAACATTTGAATTGTCGTTGTTGTTATGATACTTCTATTTCATTGCTTGGTTAGCTGAGCACCTAAAAGTATGCTATATTTTCATGCTACTTGCATATTAATGAGCCCTTCGCTTAGCGTCTCTCTGTGTGTGTGTCTGTGAGAGTTTGTTTTCGTCGTCTATGACAGACAAGAAATAACAGTTTATAAACACATACATACATATATACATATATGACTTTGTCAAAGAGTTGCTTTTATTTTGATTTCGATTTGTCCTTTGACTCTTCATTGAAGGCAATCAACTCTAACCTCTACGCAATATAGACTACTATTAGATTTCTAATAATTTCCTAACTTGCTGAAACCAGTTATTAACTTAATTAATATTTCCATGTCAATCATAATTAACTTTAGCTCTTCATTCAATTAATATACGCTTCAATTTTGCGTTGCCTTAGTTTTTACCTTTTGTATTACAATTAATTGTTTATTTCATTGACTTTTATTGCGGAAGTATGTATGTACATGTGTATATCGATTGTTATTATTTCTTGTTCATTCATTACTTACAATCCAATTTCCGAGTTGAATATTGCGTGAGTTGACTTGACCACCTTGGCGTATACGTAATACAATTAACCTGTTTCCAATCAACTGTGCCAACTGCCAATATTTATTATTTAAACAATAATCAGCAAGGGTTGCTACGATATTCAATTCAAGGTCAAGTCTCTGTTATCGAACTGTTGATCGCTATTACACACTTAATGAGAGTTATTTTCGACTATATATACTCATTCAACAATAAAGAAATATAAATTCAGATTGGGCATGCTCAGGACCCAGGACGGATATAGCAAATCGGTTGACTTATCAACCATAACAAACGTCAGAGCAAATTTCCGGCAACAAAAGTCAAGTCAACAATATGACTCAATTTCTTACTTGTTTATTGCCAATTTTGTTGAACATAACTTGACCAAAAGACAAAAGATTTCATAAAATATTAAAAAAATAAATAAATATTAAAGAATAAGTGAAAATGTAGTTGAAAAACTTTAAATTAAATTGTTTTTTTACTTGGCATAAACATATTTTTCTATTTTCTCTAGTTTTTATTTATTATTTAATTTAATTAATCAAACAGTTGTCCATTTTATTTATAGTATATCGCTTGCAATTGTTGGGTTCCAATTGAACAAGCTTTTGACCAGGTTTCTTTATTATCTATTGCCAAATTTCAATTCATTTGCCTAACCGAAAAATAAAACAATCCAATGCGATTTCCCCAACAATTGACATTTCAGTGAAATGGACAACACGATGGAGAGGAAATCAAGTGCTTTTCGAAACGGAAATAACAAAAAAAGCAAAGGCAAAACCGGAACAAAAACCATTTTTGGGCCATGCTTGTTTCAATTGTTTAGTACGACAAACCCCATCATGGTAGTAGCAGCTATATGAGTGAAAAGTGGACAAACAAATATTCGATCTCTTACCTGCTGGCATTCTAAAAGGACTTTTATCTAATACTGCTGAGGGGATGCAACTAAAATAATTGAATATTTACAAGTAAGGATTTAGTTTACTTTTTGAGGAATCGATTGAAAGCTTTTGTTGAAAATTTGTATGCATTTTGTAAGAAGCTTAAGTGAACTAGAAACTACAATAAAAAATAATTAAATATACTACGCTTAACAAACATTTAAATTTCCAAGGTACATAAAAGAACAAAAAAATGTCTGTCAAAAAAAAAGTTTTTTATTTGAACACATAAACACGCACACAAAGACAGCAAAGTTTTTAAATAAAATACACCTACACCAAACACACACACACACACACACAGAGGCACTGTAATACGTACATATGTATGCATGTATATGTATAAGTGTGTGTATGTTGAGCCCACAAATTACTTTTAAATAAAATGCTTCATTTGCAAAATTAAAAATTCATTTGCTACAAGCACAGACAGCGAGAGCAGATGAGAGCAATTGGGAGAAGAAAAAACACAGAGAGAGCCAGTTAGCGTGGGCGAGTGTTGGGGGATTGTTGAATAAGCAGTGAACAGCCGCCAACAGCTGATAAGATAAATAAAAATTAAAAAAGACGAACCGAAAGAGCAACGAAAAATCGTAAACAATTAAAATCAGTCAGACAACAATTTGTGTA
The DNA here is from genome assembly GCA_037040065.1 of Dettopsomyia nigrovittata. Lineage (NCBI taxonomy): Eukaryota > Metazoa > Arthropoda > Insecta > Diptera > Drosophilidae > Dettopsomyia > Dettopsomyia nigrovittata. The sequence continues at coordinate 3,141 of JBANCX010000760.1, read as the reverse complement.
CACTTCAAAAATGATTTTTAGGTAATTAATAAATAAAAGATGTCTATAAAAAATATATAAATATAATCAAAGTCTAATAAAATGATTTTAAAAACAATAAAATCAATTAAATTAGACCAATACACTTAACAAAATTGAATTTATACTAAAAGAAAATTTTACAAATAAAAGGTGACTAACAAAAATCTATTTGATGATACCAAAAAAAAAAACACAAAAATGAATAAAAAAGGAAATTAGCAAATGGCCAATTTTACAGCCCAGACCAGCGACTCACTTAGGGCCTATAAAAAGAAGCCAACATGTGGGCTTAAATGGCAATGTGTGCGACTGTCTGTCTACCTTCTTTTGTATTTCTTTTCGCATTGAGTGTGAGCTGCACTTAATGCCAACGCCAATGCCTGCAGCTGCTAGCAATATGCCCGAAACGGAAACGGAAATGGAAACAAGCGCGCGTAGATATACGCACGCACACACAGCGAAGAATACGCCTCACGAACTTTCAGTTGGCAAACAGCTAAAATGGCCAAACCATTGGTCTGGCTGGTTTCTTGTATTCTTTTTTTTTTGGCCAACATAAAGCTGCCGGTAAATAAACTTGCACACAGGTGTTGAAGCCTTAAAAGTGAACTTCAAGTTTAAGTTAAAACTTTGAAATGTTAACTATTTGCAAAGAAAATACAACTAAGTTGTTATTTTAACCCTCTAACCCTCTAAGAATAAGAAAAAATTGAGCTCAAAAATATTTGTATGAAAAATGAGAAAAGTTTTTGAATTCTTAGACCGAAGTATTAATGCTCTAACTAAGCTTAAATTGATTTTATTAAATTTCTATTTATCTAGAAATGTTCAAATATATGTAAGTTAGCTTTATTTTGAGTTAATTTTTAAGTAATTTAATAATTATATCTTATTTAAAACAGCCTTCGCAGCCAGACAAGTTGAATTTTTTTTGTTTTTTTATTGGACTTTAAGCTACTAAATTAATTCTGTTAGCAACAAATAAAAACTTTCAAATAGTCTAGCAAACTATCTCTCACTTCCTCTGTGTGTCAAAAAAGTTTTCACTTTTAAATTTATTTAACTTTTATAATGAGCGTTAACATTTGTCTACAAATTGAGCAATAGGCATAGCAAACACGCAATTAAAAGCTATAAATTCAAGCTTGAATAAAAACTAAGTTAAGAGAAACTAAACAAAAAATAATAGATGAAAGAGCTGGGCAATTAAAGCATTTGAAAATATCTCACAATTGTCATGTGTTATAAACACGCACACGGAGTAATGAAAATATTTACATTTCATTTATAAAAAATGAAAAATTTTTATATGTAAAACAAGTCTATTTAGCTGCCAACATAAGTCCTAAACACTTAATAATAAAATTGTTATAAAGTTGAACTATAAATTCAAAAGTTTGCTGTATTTGCTGCAATCTAAATTGGATTTCTTTGAATTTTTTGGTAAAACTGCAAACTATTTTCTATAAAATATAATCAAATTTTATTAGTTAAATAATAAATAATAAATAACAATAAATATTTAAATTGGAATATATATTTTTTAGTTATAAATCGTATTTTTTATAATGAGCTGCAATATAATCATTTATACAAGTCTGTTGCTAATAAGCGCATGCAACGTTGCGTATACGTAATATATAGTTCAAAGCTTTGCATAAATTATAGACCTGCAATCGCTCAAAGCTATGAGAAGCTGATTAACGTTAATTAAACAATATTTCTCTTAATTTCATTTTTAATTATAAATTATTATTATTTTTTTTTTTTTAATTATTTTGGCATTTTCATAAGCTCTCAGTCTAAATGACAAATAATCGAATTTGGGTTTGCTTCAAACACACATATATCAGCACTGGAGGCATCACAGAACCTTCCTGCAGGACAGCTGCCATTCACAGTGGTCGGCACAGTGGCACCAAAACAGAAAGCGAATGTGGTGCGCGATGTGCAGGCAAATACATTGTTTGTATTGCACCTGCCACAGCTGTCAGTGTCACCACATACAGCCGGCACCTGTGAACGTTGAAAGCAAATTGTCGGTTTCTCCGTACAGACCAAACCATCGGGGCACGTAAATGTCTGAGCTGTATTTGGTGTCTTACCATCAAAGCACAGTTGATAAGATGTTTGATTTATACAGGCCACATTGTTACTGGCTTGACACGCATTGCAATTGGCACCAAAGACCACATATAACTGACAGCTTAGAGCTGCCAAAGTTATTAACTAAAGAAACATGCTTATGCTTATGAGAAAGTATTATTGAATTGGCTTATACTACTTGATAACTTACCAACTTAAACATGTTTTCGCAATGCCAAACAAAATACAATTGAATGTTAAACTTCAGTCTCTGCTCAGTTTTATTCAATTTTTTAATAGCACCTTGACATATTTTTTACTAAAATAAACATGAAAACTTATCTACCGAAAACCTTCTTTTTTTTTTGGCAAGTCAACAAATCTATAAAGAATAACCCTGAAAAGTAGCCCAACCTTAACACAATGATAATTTTAGCTTTTTATCTAATTTTGTTTAATGATAGATCATAAAATTTTAGACTATATAAACAGCAAGTAGGGAAGCCAAGCCCACAAAAATAGATCTAAGAACAAATTCTATGTTTATCAATAGCTGATATACTCGTAGTACTAAAATATTCATTATTATTTATGTAATAACTTAAGTCTAAAAATGTCAAACATGTGTAAAATAATGCCAAAAAAAAGTCTTTAAAGAATATTTTCGTTTTTTTTTTTAACAAGAGCCTTTAATTATTTACCAAAAACTTTACCTTATACTTAGTTCAAATCTTTTGATTGAATTTGTATTTAGAAAATGTGAAATAATTTACGAAAATTCTATTTGTCAAGAGTTTTCATACTTTGTCATACGAAACTTTTAATATTTTTACAATTCAATCAACAAGAAACACAATATAATTAATAGGTAAAGCTTTTATGCTGATATACCCTATAAGCAAAGTTAAAGTACTAAGCAGAGCTAACTTTGAGGGTTAAAAAAACCTTAAATATAATGAAAAATTATATTATTTTTAGCGACCTCTTAAGTTTTATATGTATTTATTTAGCGGGCTTAAGGTCAGTTGTTTATCT
>JBANCX010000759.1:0-13570 GCA_037040065.1 Dettopsomyia nigrovittata | reverse complement strand
CATCCGTCGCATGCGGAACGCACATTTCCGACCCAATGCTCCCCGCTTCGTGTATCCCAAGCACATAAAGCCTTTAAAAACGTGCAACGCATGCGAAGCATGAAACAGCTTTCGCATAAATGTTTCTATTCTCAAGAATGGATCTCGCTCAAGTAGTCGCAAAATTGACCATAGTACAGTGCTGAAAACAATACTAGTTTGCTTTTGTTGTACATACATACATACTACATGCAAAGGGAACTCATTCTAAATAAAATAAATTTACTTATTAAAAATTCATACATTTTTGGGTTCTTGTGATAAATTCAATTATATTTCCGGGCCTTTGTTTGTATGAAAACAGTTGAAAATGTTATAAGCAGTATTTCTTATATCCATTGAAATTAAGAAGAACGGAAAAAAATATGTGAAAGTAACATTTTTCAATCTATTGTATAAACACTCTATGAAGAGTCTACTCGTAATATGTGTGTTTAAGTAAAGCGATCTTAAAGAACCTACCAAGAGTTACAATTTTATATGAAAGTTATCTTTTTTTATTTTCATTGACATTCTAATGAAATTTTATAGATAAGTAGGTAGGTAAGTTCTATGTGTTACATCCGAGATCTCATTGGATATTCTTAATTTTTGTATTTTGGCATTGTTTGTAACGTTAAAGTTCTATGGCGTCTTTCGTGTCTCAATGTTGAGCTGAGAGTTGAAGTAACTGTGTCAAGCAAAGGGATATGAAATAGGATTGAAGTGGAGTGAAGCAGTACAGGAATGTGGCATGTGCCAATGCAGCAATGGGGCATGAGACAGTAAGGGAATGAAATTGCCTGCCATGTGGCAAAGTGGCAATGACGAGCACAAACAACTGAAATATAACTGAAAAAGCAAAGGCAACGAAGACGACAACGTTGCTAACAATATTTTGTTGTTATCTTTCTTGTTCGTGATGTCGTTGTTGTTGTTGCTTATTTATTTCATTCCATTTCAATTTCGTGCTCATTTCATGCATATGATTTTAATTTTAGCTAAACATGTATACATATATACATACGTATATATATATATATATATATATATATATATATATATAAGAGGGCTATCTTTTTCCTACACTATAGATGTGTGTGTGTTTTAACGCACATTTGCGCCATTTGTAATTTAATTTGGTTGTGCACTCCGATGGCAAAGTGAAACGAAATTGGCATAAGGCAAAACCCGGATTCCCATGGAGACAATCTTTAGTTAGTGAAGCCTCAGAGCCACATAGCCACAGGCCACACACATGAGCGCAAATCGTTCGGGAGGCATAAAGTCACGGACAGCTGTCAAATTCTGCCACCAGATGGCGCTGCAGCACTCTGAATGTTCTATGTGGAAAACCATATCATAAATGTCATATACATACATATATGTATACATACCCAGATTGCCTTTGACCAAGAACTGGCTCAAACTATTTTGTTACTATTGCAGCAACAGTTGGTCGGAACTTTCCCATTCCCCTCTACACTTTCATTTAAACTTCAAAATTTACGATCTCTTGTCAGATTCAACTGTCCGCTACAGAGTTGACAGCTCGCAGTTATGGCTGCCGGCGGTAAAATCCATTTGTAAAATTAAAATTTTTTTTTCAATATACCATATAAATGTAATGTAAGTACGAGACAGACAATAAAGAATTACTTAGATAATGTGATGTGTTTAACTCTTGTCTTTAACATACACAAACGCTTTTTATGAGTGCCCAAAAGAAAGTACATACAAAAACTTGCAACACTATACGAGATGGCTATAAAAAGATAAGAGTACTTTACACGTATACGGCTATATAGTAGTAATACGACGAGTAAGTGTACGAGTATACGGTTCGATTTTACGTTTGACAAAGTTGCGATTTCGAAATGGTTATTTGGCATTGTAGATTGTGGAATTCTTCAAATTTTATCGATCACCTATACGTTAATAAAACTTGAAAAAAAAAATGTAAAACATGTTAAGAAGCTCTAGTCGAGTGTGCTCGACTCCGAGATACCCCGATCCAAGTGTCAAAATAACTTGCTGCTAGCTCCTTGCAACGACCAATGACAAACTTGATTGCTCAATAAAACTTGCAATTTTGATCCGATCGTTCAATAATTAGTACAGTAGATCGGTATTACGATAAGAATTACATATACTGAACGTCTAAGGTACAGTTGAAAAATTGCACCTGTTATGCGAGATTTTTAATATTAGACTTTGTGGGCTTAGCATCCGCAATGTTGTGATGCAGAGTTGCAAAACTACAGGTGGTAAATTGCTTCTATTAATCGTTTTTTTTTGTCTACAGAGAAGGGTGGTGGGGGAAATTGGTAAAAAAAATTTAATTTTGTATTTCCTACATTATACACAATACCGAATACCGAATTGACGCTTTGTAGCTTTTATATTTCCTGAGATAGCAACTTGCAAATATTTCTTTAAAGGGGGGCTGGTTTCGATTATGGGAGTTGTAGGCGTAGCATCTAAAATTTTCTGATGCAGATCGGTCTGTCATAACCATAGTAGTTTATATTTTGAGTTTCAAGACCATAGATGGAATATTGCACCTGTAGTCCGTTTTTTTCGATTTACTAGTTTACTGCGCAATATTCACGAACTGTTCATTCATACAAACATAGGGGCAGACAGACGGATGGACAGACGGACATGGCTATATCGAATCGGATGTTGATGCTGATCAAGAATACACAATACTATTATACCCCTTTTCCATTTTTTAAATGCATCGGGGTATAAAAAGACTTCTATCTCTAGTTGTTGTAAAACAAAAATAACATTTTAATTTAAAAATTTGCTGTAGCATAGTGTAATTGATTAGAATAATTGTCAAATGACAGCTTCCATTTTTTAAATCAGTCTGTTTTTGAACACTAGTAACAAAGAGTAAAATTCACAAAACTGGTTTAAAGAACGAAAAGAAAATATTTAAAATGAACCGAGGTTTAAAAATTCAATAGACAACATATTTTGTAGACTTTTTATAGCTGTCATTTCAGTTTACTTTAACTTTAGGAAGATACAAAAAAAACGACAGAAAGAAAGGGAATAGCTCTATTTGGCTGACAGCTGAAAAGTATGCTATGAACCAATTGGAAATTCCTGCAGTAGATATTGAAAGGAAAGGAAAGAAAATACTACAAGCTGCTCTGAAGATACGGGTAATCCAGTTAAGCCAAGAAATAGGAATTTACGACTGTTGACAATGTGCACAAAAGTTGCGTCACTTTATAGTGCTCAAGGACCAAACGATGTGTGAACTTCTTAACGCCCGTCAAAACAAAAAAAAATGAAGGCGTAGCTCGCGCAGTGTGCAATTTATGCAGCTTGCCTGAAATTTACAACTATTTTTATGAAGCCAAGGCTAACCAAATGTTTACGAGCAAACAAAAAAAAAAAAACACAAATATACGTGCACACTTTACTCAGTTGGTCAAATTGTCAGTCAGACAGACATACAGTCAGACAGACATAGAGTCAGTTAGGAGCAGCCAGTGAAGAAAGTTACAAACATTTGTCTGGCAACTGTCAGGGAGCAATCAAAAAAAATTTGTACACTGTTAGCCACGCATGCAAATGGCCGAGAGTTTTTGTGAAAATGAAGACATTTGTATGGACATAGACATGGAATGTGCTGCCCAGCTTTGTAATGTTGACAGCAACATAAAGGCAATGAGATGCTGCCTGCCGTTGCTCAACTGGACAAGCAAACATCTATACTGGCTTAAACTAAACTGGCTCATAAGTAATTTGCTTCATGAGAATGGCCAATTTGGCTGGGTAACTACTGTCTTGACTTCTGTTGAATTTTCTTTATTTTTTTTGAAATTCACTGACAAGAGTGAGTAGCAGTTTGAAAGGCAAAGCGACATCGCTTGGGTTGTTAAAAGTTTGAGAGAAATTTGATGAGAGTTTGGAGATTGGGCTCATTGTTTCGAAGTTTTTAGTCAAGTTTTTAAAATGTGAAGCAACACAAAGCCGTAGCGTTAAAGCCATATTAACTTTGTTGCAACTTGCAGTTTGGCAAAAGGCAAAGGAAAGCAAACAATAAAAACGCGATATTTGTTGTCAAGTTGTGCACAACTAATAGTTACCCTGGTGAGTTTCTTAAAATTATATGAAATTAGTTAAATATAACAAAGAATGTTTCAATTAGAAGGCAGACGAGTATGGTCTTTACTAATGAAGAACATATGTCCATTTATGGTTACCAATTTTGTTATACCCTTTTTAGCCATTTGCAATGGGTATTTGAAACAGTCAACTGATCAAAACACCGGAGAATTGCCTTCTGAAAGTTTCTTACTTAGCAGTAAGTTCTTCAGAATACTTTAAGATTTTTCTTAACGACACAAATACAAACTTTTTCGTTTTGTGTCAACTTGTTCAAATGCATTTGGGAATTTCCCTTTTATTTTTATTTTAGGGAATTTAATTTGCAATTTCTTGTTTCAGTTTTTTTTGTTTCTTTCGGCAGTCCATTGAGAAATCAATCATTTAATTAAATAGTTAGCTAATCACTCAGCAAATGACTGGTTTTAATTTTTAAATCATACAAAAAAATTGTTATGCAAATTGAATATAATTCCATGGATGCTAATTGGTTTTAAAGCAATTTAATGATGAAGCTACTTTAAATGTGGTTATGTAAATGGTAATTTTTATAGTGAAAAATTTTACAGAGTAGGAAGAGAAGCGTTCTCTTTTTGTCTCTTTGGCTCAGTGAGGATCTATTAATAGGTACGGATCAGGTGGAAGCAGAGACAGCTATCGATTTTCAGCATACCCAATATACAACTTCGGCCGAGAAATACATATAATACATACATATGCATGCGGAAGTCCCTTACAAAAATAGTCACGACGAACATGAAGGATATGAATGTGTGTGTACGTGTGTTTGTGGGCGCGTGTCTGTGTGTGTGTACGTGTTAATTTTAAAATATTGAGCAAAATGAGTTGAGTTTTGCTACCACTTGAGTCCATTTGTCAATTATGTTGTTGAAATGGGCAACAAAATTTATGTAGCATACTTTTTTCGGCACAACCTGCGCTTAAAGCACGTCGGCGTGAAGTATGTGCGTATGTGTGCATACATTTTTAATGGTCATTAAGTTTAATTGCATTTTAAGCATTTTTAATTATTTATTAAAATAATTGAAACTGAATAATGCAAATTGTCGTAGCAAATTTAACTTGATAGGTCCTTAAGGAACTATTTCAGTAAATGCTCTTAAATTTTCTTATGCATGAAAATGTTTAAAATAAATACAAGTAAGGTGTAAGAGAGAGTTTTATTATTATTAATATATATTTTCCGCTTTTATTTTCACTTTGAAATAAACAGTTTTAAAATCTCTTTACGTATACGTAATTTTAATTTATTAAATTTTTATTAATAAATTTCCATAATACGGATATTCGTATACAAATATTTATATACATCATTTTATTAGTTTTATTCATCAACATTATGACTTAGCTCATGTCTTTGTGACGCTAATTTCCAGTCCATTCAATAGCATATGGAAAGAACTCATTCCGTATAATAAAATTGAAAATCTCTTGGCATCACTTCAAATGGTATTAAGTTAGAGTTATGAATAGTTGTTATATGGGGCATCTGTTACATTACATTGTGGTAGGGCATTAATTTTATGCATTAAATGCGTTGACAGCTTGTTTGCCACGCCCACAAGGCTGGCCACACGCAGGCGTGCCAGAAAAGTTCATAGCTTGGCAAGTTTTAGGTCAAAATTTAATGCACGCAATGCCGCAGACACGACCGCAAAATGGTGTGACAGTAAAAGCAGCAGCAAGGATATGTATGTATACTAAGCTACATAACAAGCAACAAACATAAGCAACAACAACAACAATAAAGAGAGCAGCAACAGCAACAAAAATGGCCCCGTTTCCTATGCTTCCATCGTTCATTCTGCTATATGGTCCTTTACAGTCCTTAGTTCATAGCATACATGCGCACAAAATTGTACACACGTCTAAAGCCAAAGACAAACAAGGTGAAGCTGCTGAATCCATACGTACATAGCTATTGAGAAAAAGGAGCAAAAGAATGAGAGAGAGTGAAAACTGTGAAAAGCAAACAATGTTAGAGACCTGAGACAACAATAACAGAGTTATATACCACAGCTTGTATAGATATAGCATACATATATTTAATACATCATTGAAACCGAGCATTTTAATCGAATATCCCATTTTTGCTTTGTTTTCTGTCCTAAAAATTCATATAAATTTAAAACTATATCTAAAAACTTTAGCAAAAAAAAAAAAAGTAAGTCGCACATTTTTTTACATATTCTTTGCGACAGTTTTTGCGAAAGTCTGTATCACGAATGGATAACTTTTTGCCTAACTATTGACAGCACCTCTGAAACAAGTTGGCAGCTCTGAACTTTTTGGAATAAAGTTTAATTTCTTTCTTTGTAGTGTATAATAACATTCCTAAATTGTTTGCTGAATAGTCTAGAAACGAAGACTTTTAAAAAAACTTAAAACATAAATATATATATCTGTTTAATTAGAAGATTCTTACTTATTATAAATAATTTACTCGTACTGTAAAGATTTTATGTTTTTCCATTTTGTTATTTTATTTGTTTCAACATAATTAGGAACCATTAAATACTTTACGAAATAGAAAATATAATTATTCTATCCCTTAGCTTTAAAATTTCAGACATTTTTGTATTACTAACTAGAGCAATTGAAATAACATTTTACAAACCGAATGTTAATTGAAATTTAATATTGAGCTAAATTGTTAAAAAAAAAAGCTAAAAGGTTATTTAAAATAGCTTCAGTTATTAGCTAAATAGTACTATTTGGCATGAATGCTAATGTGACATCATTATTGTACATCAGTATGCAGGAGAATGACAGTAACTTTGTTTTTGGTGATTAACTTTTTGGGCTGCTAAATGGTTTTTGGCCACTTTAAGCTGACCAGACCCGAACAGAACAGAACAGAACAGACCAAACCAAACCAATCTAGGACGGAACAGGCTAGGACTGATGAACAGCTGTAAATGTCGCAATCGCTGTCAAATTGCCGCGACGCCAAGCGACGTGATTGATGATGATGGCGTCGATGACGACAGGAAAGTGTGTAGGTGTGCGTCAGAAAGCTAAATAGATAGCAAAAGAGTGAGAGAAGGAGATTTAATTTCAATATGTTTTGTATGAGTGCTGCCGCTTTAGTATTTTGTTTATTTTTCAGTGAACAGATCTGTCTCGTTTGTTTTGTGGCAAATGCAGCTAAAAGTTAATTTTCTAAAAATTTCCTTTTAAAATAAAATTAGTTAGCGTTCAAATATTAACAGCTGATAATAGTATTTCCAATCGGCTTTCACAGAAAAAGGCGGATAACTTACCTGTTTCTGATTTATTTGTTCGATTTTATAATTGATTCCCTGAATACTTTGGATAAACACATATGAAAAAATGCTAAATTTGTTTCAATTCATCATTAATTGAATTATATACAATATTATATTATTTTATTTTGGAACGTGATCTTTACTATTTTGCTTTTTAAAAAAAAAAAAAAAAACGAAGCAACACTGAGTGAATTAAGAAACAGAAAGAGAGTGACAGTCTTAAGCGGCGTTAATTATAAATGGTCGACACCCAGTTGAGAGGGGACAGCCAGTAATCAATAACAATAACAACAACAACAATAGCAAATAGCAATAATAATAATAATAATAATAATAATAAAAATAATAAAAATAATATTAATATAAACAAGAGCGACAATATTAACGAGTAAGTCAATGCACGTCATAAAATAATCTACATCAATAAATTGGCATTAACTGAAAATCAGTTGAATTTGATTGATGTATAGACGCTTCGATTAATTGAGTGATTGATAAGAATACCTCATGATTTGGCACAACATCAAAAAAAAAAAAAAAAAAAATCCACTACGAAATTGCTTCACAGAAAGCTGGAGACAGTAAAATGAACAACAAGGATAATAATATTTATTATGTTCAGCTCCAACCGTTTACAAAAAAATAATAAATAAAAACACACTTTTGTAAATTAAAATATTTTTTTTTTATGTATATTATTTCAATACTGAGCTTAACCTTTTAACAAATCGATTCGATTTAAGTTGTGAGAAAAGATTCGGGTTCTATTGTTGCTTAGAAAGTCTTCAAGTTGTTAAAATTACGAATAAGAAGAGATTATATTGCGATTGAAGTGTGACCACATACGCAAGAGTCCATACACACTCGTACTCGTACTCGTACTCGTACTCTTACATCGATACTGACAGACATATATAAAATTACAGCCCTGCTCAAACAACCGACTGAGATGTCAAAAGTTGCTTTATTGGTTTAGCACACACACACACATACACACAGGAAATGGCAAGAGAACATCTGAAAATCAATGATAGCAAACGGCAAGCCGATGGAGTTATTTTATATCAAAGCCAGTGCCTATTCCTATCAACAGTCCCAGTTATCCTTGCTGAAGCAAGAGTCTCCCACCTGAAATAGGCGCGCTGTCTGTTCAGCTATTGGCATGTACATATGTTTGTATGTACTTACAACACGTACAGTTGTGTCAAAAAACGGCAACTAGGGCGAAAACTAGGTTTATTTGTTTTTCAACAAGTGTATGTTACAAAAATTTAAAAATAAATTTTATTTTCCACAACACTGCTAAATCAACGCAATTAAATTTTTTTTTGGATTTTCTAAACATATTTTATTTTAAAAATCGAATATTCGTGTTTTTTTTTGCATTTTTGTAACATATTTTCAGGTTGAATTAAATTTCCTGTTCTGTTGTTCCTAATATTTTGAACACGAATGTGGCGCATGCATATTGTACATGTTTGTGTGTGTGACTTGGCTTAGATAGTTGCCAAACACGCAGATGGAATCTATGTATATGGGTCCGAAATTACATATGTATGTACATATGTACATACTCGTATGTATAGGCTCGTATTTACAAACGGTCACACCCACAAATACACTATGACAGCGCCCTCCCCAAAAATACAACTAGCTGATTAAATTTATGCGCTCTTTGCATACAAAATTTATAAGGAAATTTATTCTCATCCACAGTGAGCAAACAATAATAGAAATATGTAATAAGTTAACCAAATTGGGTGCGTTATTATGTTGATATACGTATGTATGTACATATGTACTACATTTAACATGTACATTCGATACATGGAAAATCTTGTATTTTGTTGCAACTAAGAATTATAAATGAATATTATTTAAAGTTATGTAGACGCATGTTATAAAGATTTGAAAATAAATTAATCAATTTCTCAATGTATTCTTCGTTATTCAACATTTTGAACTTTTCTTTTGTTAAAGAGAACGAAACAACAATTGCAATTGTTAACAATGCAGTAATCCTGTTAAAAGAAAAAAAAATTAACGAAAAATTCGATAAACAAGTAAGGAAGCTCTAGTTGAGTATGATCGACTACTGGATACCCCGATTTTATCGTTAAAATACCTACTAGTTACTTGCAGAACAGTCTTTGCTCTGCTGCTAGCGAATCCGAAGTCACAGCTAGCGCCTTGCGACGACCGAAGACTAAATTGTTTGATCTGTAAAATTTGAGTTGTTAATCCGATCATTATAAAATTGACACAGTACATAAATAAAAAAATATTAATTATCTATATTAAATCTCTAGAGTACAGGTAAAATATTGTACCTGTTATTTAAGTTTTACGACTATTGATTATTCGTTAGTTCAACCTATGACAAATGTTTGTGACAAAACTATAATACCCTTTTACGTGTTTTCACCTTGATCTGGATATGAAAATCAAAAATGTAATTTAAGGACAACGAAGAAGAGTTTTACAATTACAACCTGGGCTCTTGAACTTGAAATGCGGATATTAAATTTTGTCGATATCTGATTGTTTACATATTTGCATATGCATTAAGGAAGTACAGTTGCCACAGTGTGTATGTAAAGCACACATTGAATATCTCGTATGCATAATACATAAAAGAAAAAAATCTATATTTAAATGTTTTTTTATTAAAGGTTACCACGAGAGTTGATCTTTTTGAAAGATAGTAAAATGTCATTTGAATAGTTTTTTTATGTCGTAACAATTTTGTTTTGTTAATAACCTGATAAGGTTTAACCTATGTTATAACCTATGCACACATTGCTACACTTACTTGTTGCTCTTTCTGCACTACTTCTTACTCACACACACACGCACACAAACACTCAACCTATCACTTTCTCTAATGGCATACATATCAACGGACGCCATTGTTCGTGGTAGCCCAATAACAAGCGACTGAGAGCAAATAACAAAACAAGTTTGAATAAAAAAAAAGAGTGCACGACTATGATATTCTCTGTATGCATAGTACTATATAAAAATAATTTGAATACAAATGAATAGCAACTTTATTTAAAATTTTCTTTGAAATCTGTATTACAAAAATATACTGAATTCCTATGTACTAGTAATTAGTAATATTTCCTTTATAAATACTATTATAAATACTTATTATTATTACTCCAAGTGAATTATCATATAAAATAATTCAATGCATTAATGACTTGCGGTTCATGCAACCCTATTTGTAGTATAATTGATGACTATGGGGTATATGCCAAATCACTACACGAAGTTTTATTCTGTTGTTGTTGTCGGTGTTGTTCCAACAGCGCTTGTTGTTGCTGCTATTGTATTTGGTGCTTTGAAATTCATGGACTCTTTGGTTGAAGTACTCGTATTTGCAAATAAGTAAGAAAAATTTCCAAAGAATTTGGTAGCATAACAATAATAAGAAAGCAAAGGGCAGGGCAACAAGGCAACACAAAACAAACAAGGAGCAACCAGAATGATTGTATGGTTCTTATGTCACTCTGTCTGCTTGACTGCGTCGTGTGTGTTTGTTGGTGATATGCGTAATTATGCACAACAGAGTATGTATAAAGTACACTGAGGGAAAAAGAAATAAGTATAATTTATTCTTAAATCAATCCGAAAACTTCATGTTTTATTAACAATACATTTATTTATTGTATCTTTTTTTTTTTGGGTGTATTGTATTGTGTATTTTATATTTGTATTTACAAAAGACAATTATACATAAGTACGATTAGCACTCTGCTATCCACTTGGAAACTTAATCTAATCAGTTTTTTCCTTTTTGGGACTAATAATTGTAGTAATTGTAATTATGTGTAAATTTATAATAATAATAAAAATAATAATATAGAGCTTTACTTTTAAATGTATAATAATGCTAACAGTGTATTTTATGTCACTACCCGGTCTGAAAAGACTTGAGGGTGGTGTCTCTTGGGTCTTCTTCTTACTCTAGCAGGATTAACCGATCTTAGGGCAGCGGATCCCAGCCTCCTGGCGAGGCTATTTGCGTTGGCATTCAGTCTTTCCATATATTTTGTTGCTATATTCTGAAGCTTATGCCAAATTTTGAGCACTTAGAGGTCGCGCTCAATGTTTCCAGTACGCATGTATCAAGGAGCCCCAGAGATCTTTCTGAGAGTCTTTGCCTGCAGTAAACGAATTTTATTTAAATTGCTTTTCGCAGCAATCCCATACATCTGAAGGGCATAGAACAGACTGGGCGTGAAAACCGTCTTATAGATGGCTACCTTGCAATCGAGTGATAGTTTATTCCGTGCTGCAAGGAGCCATGTTATTCGAGCAACCTTGACCCTGAAAGAGCGTTGTATGCATGTGATGTGCCTGCGAAAGGTAAATCTTTCATCTAGGGTGACACCAAGCTATTTGTGTACCTGGTAGTTTTTATAATTTTAATATCTTTAATATCTAGAGAAACTGGAATTTAAGTGATAATTATTTAAATTAATTATTATATTTTTGCAGTTGCTTAATGAATTTTTTCTATTTTTATATAATTTATTAATTTAATTATTTCAAGTGTATAATTAAATTAAATTTATAATAAAAATATGAAAGAAGAAATTTGTTTTTACAAAATTAGGCTCTATTCATAGTGAGACAACTTTCGTTCGTACCGTGTTGGTCTAATTTGAAATATTTAATTTTTGAAAATATTTGAATCTATCGTGTAATTTATGTGCTTAATTGCATTTCAATTATAAAAAATAAAAAAATATAAAATATATATTCTGTGTCTCTTCTAACTTGCTATACCATGCCCACATTCAATGCTTATCGATATTTCATTAATATATCATTATTGATATAAAGAAATGTACATATTGTTGAAGATATGAATTATTATATTTTTATAATAATATTGAAGCTTAAAACATTAAATTACTTTAAACTAATAGTTTATCTAAGAGCTACCCTATTTTATGGTGAATGCCTTAGTATTTACGTGGTTTTATTGACTTTGTGGGCGTGCTAAAGACGAATGTCATTTCCACGCTACTTCCGTTGGCAACAACTTGTCTCTATGTCTGCTCATGTCTGCTGCGTGCCAGCTGATATATCAACGTCCATTGTCCATGGGCGCAAAAAACTTCTTTCTTTGCTGTTTTTCTTCTTACTCACACTATTCTGTATGTCTGTCTGTCTTTCTTGTTGAGTCCTGCAGGGCTGTGCATTGCGTTCATTTTGTGTAGCATACTTTCAGGCTGGCTTAGTCGTAGTTCTCTCGCTTGTCATTACTTGGCAATGGCAGTTACGTCGACAGCAACAGTTGCTGGTATTGTATTGTGTTGTCTGTTTATTGTTGTCCTTATTATTGTTGTTCTTGTCCTCGTTGTTGGCTTGTTATTGTTTTCCATTTTTACAACCATTTTTATGTGCTGGAATTGCTGATGGGCTTTGGGCCTTGATGGGTTTGCTTCTGTAGTGCCTCGTACATACCTACATACATCCATATACGGATGATTGTATTATACACATACTCGCATATGTGTATGAGTAAACATAGTATAATCATACTTTATGCACTCATGTATTCCTTTATACACATATTCTACTTGTTGCTTTTTCATTTCAAGTGCCAAACTGACTTTTCTTTGGTTTCTTTCCTCCAGTGCACTGGCCCGTTCGTTCAATGGTTTGTGGGGCAACTTTAACCTTTCAACCTTGCGCAACAATGTGATGCGCGACTGAGTACTCAAGTCAACCGTTTATGTGCATTTTAAATGTTACCATTTACAATTGCCTGTTGCTTTTTCCTTCTCCACACTTTGCTGGAAATGTTAATTAAAATATAAGTGACTGATACACTTTAATTTGTCATTTCGTCAATCGCTGACATTATGTCGAAATTCAATTTTCATTTTATAAGAAAACACAATCAAAAAAAAATGAGGAAATTATTAAGTTTTTACAATAAAAATTCTGAATCCTTTGTCAAATTACTTGCCCGAAAGCACTTCTTTTTTTTTTTTTGCATTAAACTTGTATTTTTTTTTTTTTTTTTTTTTTTTGTTTAGTCTTTACAAAAGACTATTAATTGAAGCGATAATTGTTATGTGTAAAAATAATAATAATATAGAAATTAAAAGCAT
>JBANCX010000757.1:0-10921 GCA_037040065.1 Dettopsomyia nigrovittata | reverse complement strand
ACTTGAACTTTCTTATATAGACATAGATATAGCTGCAGATTGGAACAATCGGACTTGTTATACTTGAACTTTCTTATATAGACATAGATATAGCTGCATATTGGAACAATCGGTTGATGTCTATGCATTGAAAAACTTCTTTTTTTTTTTGAGGGAACTTGGCTTAGCCCAATTTTCTATTTGCTTAATCTATATAACACGTTTGTATATATATTATATCGACATATTGGAACAATCGGTTAACCAAATTAGTCTTTTGTACGAAAAATCTTTTCTTTTTTTTTGGCTTCAATATTTTTTCAAAAATAAAAATTCATTTCCAACAAAAGTTTCTCATTTTGAATTTAGTTGCTTGACATTGGCAGGGTATCTCGCAATCGATGCTCAACTGAACAAAACTGTTCTCAATTGTTTTTGTTGTTTTTTTGTTGTTTTTTTGTTGTTTTTTGTTGTTTTTTTGTTGTTTGTAGCGCCTTGTCTGGCGTTATTTTTGTTGAACAAGCTGCAGCAGCGGCAGCAACAGCAGCAGCAGCAACTCCAAACTCCATTGTGATTAATTGCATTTTCTTTGGCCAGTTTTCTCTTTAGCCTTTTCAATTTTTTTTCGGCTGCTTGCATATGCGGCAACGTCGACGTCTACGTCTACGTCACCGTCACCGTCAACGTTGACGTCGCTTTTTGAAATTAAATTTTGATTAATTGCAGCCGCCGCCGGTCGGCACCTTTTGGTTAACTTTTTTTTGTTTTTTTTTTTTTTTGGTTTTTCATTTTATTTGTTGTGCGGCGCTACACGTGAAAAGTGTTTGCTGCACTTGCTGCCCCCGCACCTGTGTTCATACGTCCAACCATCTCTCTCTCTCTCTCTCTCTCTCCGTGTGTGTGTGTCAGCGCTCCACCTCGTCCCTGTTAACCCCTGTGGTGTGCATGTCCGTCAATCTTCTTGCAAACGAAACAATTTTCAGGTGTGAAAAATTTTGAAATGCGCTTTCAATTTGCGCTGCCTGCGTCAACTTTCAGCGTCCAGCGTCCAGCGACTGCAACTGCGCCTGCGCCTGCGCCAACGACGACTGCGCCCCATTAACGCAGCAACCAAATAAAGTCATTACCGACTGCCAACTGCGAGAGGCAACGAGAGTGTCTGTGAGAGAGTGTGAGAGTGTGGGAAGCAAGAGAGCAGCGAGGGCAGGTTCAGTGTTGGACAACATTTTGCATACCCTATATGTAGGATACTATTTGAAATGGATCAGCACAGCTACAGCTGAATGTATGAGTTAATGGGTTACATGTGCAAACAATTATAAATAAATAATTCAAGTTCTTGGCTACATTTGTAGGAGCAAAGTAATGCAGATGAGAGCCTCGCGTACATAGAAAGTAATGCACATTGTAATGTTCATTCAGTGGGACGTGTTAGCAAAAGTAATGCAGAAGTTATCGATTATGTAATGTACAATTATGCAAAATGTTTAATAGAAATTAAAAAATAAGAGACCATCAAGACCATCCAGACAGGGTCCTGCCATAAATGATATTTCTAGTACAGCTTATAACACATAATTACAAATTATTACAATTAATATACTAAAGTAAAGATGCAAAAATAGAACATTAATTCGAGACTGTTTAGATTAAGTTGCCAAGCCGGTAGCAGAGCGCTAATCGTATTACAAATTGTCTTTGTAAATATAATTAAATAATTAATTAACAAATGTATTAAAGAATTAAATTAAACAAAACAAAACAAGCGGAAAATAAAATGATTTCTTTAGCAAAAACTTTTACAGGATATCTTGTGGTTCAATACACCGTCCACCGTCTAGTACTCGAGTGGGCCTGGGCGGCATTGCCTTCTAATGCGCCCCAACAATTTGCTACGTAGGCCGGCCACACCTACCTGCTGCCTGCCAAACATGCAACGCCCGCAAAACTTTGCCTCCCTTTCAAAAGCTGCCTGCTGTACTGCACTCTCTCTCTCTCTCTCTCTACCTTTGTAAATAGTTATTGAGAGAGCGCCTAGGCTCAGTTGCTAAGTCTTGTTTGCAAACCGCGCTCTCTTCGCCTTTACGTCTTTCGCATTTGCTCTCTGTGTGCGCTGTGCTGCTTCGTGTCTGTCTTGTTGGGCTGGCAGTGTGTGCGAGAGCTTGGATCAGATAACTCAATTATTCGCGGCGTAAACAAATGCTGCCTTTCAGGGTTTTGTTTCTTCTATTTTTCGTTGTTGTTGTTGCTGTTGTTGTTGTTTAAAGTCAGCTCCCTCTAGCCGAACAATCAACTGTTGGCCATGTCCATGTCCATGTCCATGTCCAGCTTCTTCCTTTCCTTGCGCCGCAGTTCAAAAGAGTTTTGGGGTTATTATCCCAGGCATAAATGGATTGTAAACGTGATTTTTATAGTCATTTAGCATAATAATGCATTTTATGGCCACAGCCAGTCTCAGTCGCAGTCGCAGTCGCAGTCTCTATCCAATCTGCTGCCAGAGTTCGTTTCAACGTTTCCCGAGACATTAAAGCAGTGTTGCCCATTTTTGTCCAATTTTTGTTTTAACTAGAAAAAATAGAAAATATTAAGTTGAAAAAATATTAAAAAATTTAGGTAAATAAAAGAAAATCAAATAAATTATTTAAAATAATTAAATAAATAAAAAAAAAAACTTATTTTCCATCGAATATTTCTTAAATTAATTAAAAATAATAAATAAAAAATTGCCAATATGGCAACACTGGTTCAGCTTTAAATTTTGCTCCGTTTGCGTCGGGCAATCCTTCTCAATAGTAAATGAAGCGTTGGCTCTTTGGCTCTTTGACTGGTCTGCTTAGTGCAAAGATTTGTTTTGTGGTTAAACATCAAGTGAGTGAGATAGACAGCGAGAGTGTTAGACAGAGAGAGAGAGAGAGAGAGAGAGAGATGGGCAGCTAACGAGCCAGGCGAGCGCAATAAAGAAATGAGCGAGAGAGCGCCACAAGTTCATAAGGTTTATGCGTAAGAGTTTTTGATATCGTTTATAAATCGATTCAATCAAACGATAAATATCATTAGTTCAATCAAAACTTGAGAATTCTTCTATAAGAAATATAAAAATTGTTTTCATATTGTCTTATCGATAAACGATAAATTAAGAAGCTTACATTCACTTTGTAAGAAAACATTATTTTATTTATTTTGTGCTCTATATCGATGGAACTTGTATTATCGGTTTATCGGTGAAATCGACAACTATACCTTTCGATAGGCAATATTTTCTCAAGAAAACAAACTCTTCAAATCATACTCGGTAATGGCTCGTTATCTTAACAATTTTAATATTATTTATTGAATTCTTCAAGTTAAACTTTGAACCCAAAATTTTTACTTTTCTTATTAGTTGAACCCAATAACGGACCTCATTAATGAATCGGTTCAACAATTATCGTTTATCATCTATCGGAACTAGAAGGCTCAAGTCCCCCGAATCTTGATTAAATGATGTGAAAATCGTGTTTTACACGCCCAAACCTAAAGCTAAGTTCTACGTTCCGAACCACAGACCTGCTCGGAAATAGAGAGAATCTTGTAATATTAGTTCATAAGTAATCTGTTAACATTTAACATTTCAGCTTTTAATTATTTTTTAAATTTTACAATATTTTGTTTAACTTTTCATGTATTTCCTCAAATCACGTTTAGCTAACACGCATAAACCAAATACAAAAGTTTGTCTATATATTTGTTGCTCTCTCTCTCACTCTCTTTCTCTCTCTGAAATGTTTCATTCTCTCAACGATTTGATTCTCTTTATCTTTGACTGACTTCTTAGCCAATTTTCGCATTTGCGCGGCCCCGTTCACGTTTGTTATTCACGCTTTTCAATTGAGAACACGCCGCCAGATGTCTGCTCTCCTCCGTGTCCCCGTTTCGTAGGTACAGCTGCCGTTGTTGTTGTTGTTGTTGGATGCTGCTTAAACTTGATCCTTGACTTGAACGATATATATGTATGTATGTGTATCCATGGCTTGCTCGTTTTATTGTTTGTCTTCTTTATTACAAGTTAAAGCGTAATTACTCAACAAATATGCGGCAATTTGCGCGAGCTGCAAGCAAGTTCTCTGCTGCTGCCGCTGCTTGCTGCTTGCTGCTGCTTCTTATTGCTGCCATTTTTCGTGCTAAAAGAAATCAATCGGCCAAATGCCTTGGCCGCAAAATTGTATTTATTTATTTATTTCGCCTTTTTTTTTTGTTGCGTATGCCCGCTGAGATCCTTTTGGGGTTTCTTTCTTCTCTTCTCTTGGTCTTTTCTTGATGTTAGCCGACATTTGCTGCTTGTTGGCCTGTTGCATGTTGTTGCTGCTGCTGCCGCTTGTTGGATTGTTGGCTTGTTGCTTGTTGCCTGCTGCCTGCTGCCTGTTGGCCTGTGTTGGCTTTTTAGCTGACCGCATTGCAATGAAGTAATCCAATTTGCGCGCACAGGTTGTCATTTTGGCGCGCCAAGGTGCTCATTACTGTCCCAGGCCATAGAACTTGGACATGGAACATGAAAATTTGAAGCTGCTGTTGCTGTTGTTGTTGCTGCTGTTGCTGTTGCTCCAGCAGCTAGTTCTGCAAGAAAACAAATTTAACTAAAATCAAACATTTTTTGTTGTATTACAATTTTTAATACCCGGCAACCCATTTTATATGGGTTCCTTGCATGCGAGGACATTTCGAAGTGCTTCTCTTGTGGATGGTAGGAGCTGTTGGATCGCTTCTGCAACCTGGAATATTCCTCAATGGTCCGGTAATTTATGTGAGAGTCCTAATTCTGGCTGCGATCCGACTTCCGATTCCATCCTGAAGCCATGTAGAGCCATGCCCCCGAAGGATTGCGTTTTGATGTTGCCTGTTGCTAGTAGTCGCCTTTCTTGTATGTCAAGGGGTAGGACCCCAGTTATTGTATCGAGTATTTTTGTAGGGATCGATCTCAAGGCCCCTGTTATGCAAAAGCTTAAGGTACGTGATTTTTTGTCCAGTACATGAGACGAGCTGACGGACCCCATGTTATATCTAACACTCTTTGCGATGTATAGAGTGCAATGGTGTACTTCTTCACAACATTTGGTCTCCATGTCAGCTTTAAGTCCAATATGACTAGGTTTCTAGGTGTAATGTGGGTGGTCTTGTTTTTGGGCGGAACTTTGAACCAGTTCAGATTCTTATAATTCTTCTGTTTATCCGTCAATAGGGTGGTCTAAAAAATGATCCCACAGATTGCAATGGTTTCTGCACAAGAAGCGTCCCTCGGAGCGGTTTGGTAGACTCCGTTGCTTAATTACAATTCGACGGATAGATAAGGATAGATAGCAATGAAATAATCGCATTCCAAGCATCCAAATCACTTCGATTAATCAGATGATTTTCACAATAACAGCCTTAAAGCGCAATTTGAAGGAACAGGAAGTAAAGCTTGGAACCGTATGAAAAAAAAGGGTAAATTTACAGAAGAATAATTATAAAAGTCTGCTAATATGATGATCCACAGATAATTCAATCTTTGCATTGCGATTATTTACTTTTCACATAAAAAATTCTTTTAAAAAGTCGATTTTACAGAGAATTCACGGACAATACCAAGTCAAATTTTTAAGTCAATGAAAAAAAATAATTTTTCTAATTATTTTTCAGTCCAAAGAGGATACTTGAATGTTATATTAGACTGTTATAAAGAAATTATTAGAGACCAAAGAAAATTTAAAAAAGAAAAAAAAGTCGGTAAAAATTTATACTTTCCAGACCACGACTATCAATGAAGTGGTCTTCCATAAATCTCCTTAAGCCTTGGGTCTAAAAGCTGATACCACGGATTGCAATGGTTTCTGAACAATAAACCGTCCCTCGGAACGGTGTGGTAGGCTCCGTAGCTTAACAACGTGGTCCGTACAACTCAACGGATTGCATGCAAATCAAATGCTTTCAAGGATAGATAGGACGGAATTAATTAAAATGTGAATAAAGTCGGTTTCAAGCATCCAAATCACTTCGATCAATCAGGTGATCTGGGTCAGTAGAGAATATTTATATTTTCTATGATCCATTAGGAATCCAAATTATGCTTGAGATATATTGGTATTTACTTTCACATAAATTCATTACTTATTTTTTAAAGTAGAGTATTGCTTCCGAGAATATAGGGATAATACGTTGATAGTTGGATACTTGCAGGAGAAAGTCAAATTTTTAAGTCAATGAGAAAATATAGCAAAAATAACAATAGACTGTTGGAAAATAATGGTTTTTCATTGAAAATATAATTTAAAAATGAATTCAGAGAACAATGGAAAAATATTTGAAAATAGAAGCTTAAAATCGATAAATCCCTGAAGATCACGACTATCAATGAGGTGGTCTGGAATAAATCTCCCTCAAAAACTGACCACGTCTATATTTCCGTTAATAAGATAAAACAAAGTTTCGACCTCAGATTGCAATGCTTTCTGGGCAAGGATAAGCACATCTCTTCTACAAACGTTATCGATTAAAAGGATTTTCGGTAGTTACAAACACGGAATCGATTGTCTATAGAAAGCAACGTGTAAATTCATAGAAGAATGAAGTTATAATAGAGATTCTTGGATCAGTCAGAATATCAATTTACTTCTGAAATAAAGTAGTTAGAGAAAAGATGAATTTGCGTCACTGCAAATTAACATTACTTAAAATAGGACGCATTTAGAAAGAAGAAAACTGTTGGATCAGTCAGAATATCAATTTCTTTGACGATCCACAGGGAATTCAAATCATGCTGTGCGAAAGATAAGGGTTTTCACATCATAATATTCCCTTAAATACTCGGTTAAGTTAAGTTCGAAGCTAAGGTTGTTAGTTTTTTAAAGAAAATAGGTTTAGTACACAAACAAAAATACCGAAAATTCTTCAGAAAAGTAGAAAGTAGATGATTTTCACATCTTATTACACAAAAACTTTTATACTTTTGCAGACCACGACTATCAATGAGGTGGTCTGGAATAAATCTCCATCAAAATAGAGCTCAATCGACTCTAAAAACTACAATTTTTAGATCCACAGGGAATTCAAATCATGCTGAGCGAAAGATAAGGGTTTTCACATCATAATATTCCCTTAAAAACTCGGTTAAGTGAAATTGTTTTATCTCGAAAGTAAGGTTGTTAGTTTTTTAAAGAAATAGGTTTAGTACACAAAAAACAAATATAGAAAATACTTCAGAAATAAAGTAGATGTTTTTCACATCTTATTACACAAAAAAAATGTATAGTTTGCAGACCACGACTATCAATGAGGTGGTCTGGAATAAATCTCCATCAAAACTTGATATAAAATAGAGCTCAATCGACTACAATTTGGAGATTTCAAGCTACAGAATGACAAGTCCAAACAAAACTATATTTTATGATGATTCAACCGGGAATTCAAACTATGCTGGAGATCTAAGGGTTTTTACTTTTTCACCTTGAAAACACTTTAAAAAAGTCGGAATATTTACCTTAGAAATGAAACTGGACTCAACCACATATACAATAAATAAAAAAGACGAATAAAAAAAAACAATTTTAAAAAGAAGAACAAAATAAAATAATTTAAAGAACAGAATACAAGTCTGTTCTATATCGAAAAGAAGAATGAACTGAACTCTGAAAGCTACGAGCGTTCTATATATAACAAATTGGCTGCCAAACTATCGATTTCTGTTGTAATCGTTGTGCAGCCCTTGCACAAGTGGAGCAATTCTGTGATTGATAATTCAAACGGTGTTGTAGCCCTGCATTTACTAGATATATGTATATCGATTTATCGATAACGTATTGATATTGCTTTGAAGCTTTGATTAATTAATTATTTATTTTATGAAATGTTTAATTTCAATCAAAAATGAACAAAAATATAAAAAAAATTTATTTTTTATAATTATTATTTTTTATAGTTTTTCATAAATCTCAATTAAATAATGAGTAGACCTGTTTAGCCCTTTGTCGAGCTGCGTGTACCTTCTGTCTCTTATGTATATTGTTCAATGCTCGCACCATCAACACCCCCCGCTGGTTGTCCTTTTTGTTGTTTTCCTCTTTTCGTTTTTCGCACAACACTCAAAATATTATCAAAATACTTATCAAACAATAAAGTAAACTTTGATAGGCTGTGTGTGTCTGTGTGTGTCTGTGTGTGTGTATTAGGGTTAGGTTTAGCTTAAGGACCAGAGTTCCTGTTCCCCTTCTGGTGTTTGTTGCTGCTGCTGCTTCTTCTTGTTCATTTTATATGTAGATTTTAAGTTGATTTATACTTTGGTTTGGCTCTATCACCACAATCTGAAACTCAAACCGCACGCGACCTTCATAAAAATTGTTGCCCTCCAAAGGAAGAAAGTAATTTTTTGAAATTATTTCCAGCAGCTTTAGGGTTGCCAATGTCATTTGATTTTTCGATTTTGATTTCAAACGTTGCCAGTGCAGTGCAGTGCAGGGTGTGTCGTTTGACACGAGCGACACGAGACAAGAGACGACGACGAATACAAACACAAATAATTCTCTCCGACCCGACCGAGCGGCAAACTGACAAAATGTTTATCAAAACAACTAAATCGCATAAAAATTGAGCCATTGTCAGGGGTAACAAGCCTTAGCAGGAGGTCTAACTCCACTGTGAGGGATAATTCAAGGTCCTCAACATAATATGGCGGGGGAACTGAGCGGACTGACTGAAAAAGGCGTCTCGCTTTGATCCTAAATCCCGATTAGTTATTATTATAGTCACATTTAGGCTATTATCAAAATATCAAGTGTCATTTGTATTGTATTCGACAACTGTCAAGTACTCTATACAACATACATATATATCTTTTAACTAGTTGATCTTTAAAGCTGTCACGAATATAATATTATCATATTACGCTACTACTATTATTTTAACTACAATAATACAATATTATCTCTTATTCCTTAATACTTTCCATAATAGTACTTAGTTAGAGGAGTTAGAGGATTAACTATTTAAGATATCATATCATAAGGAAGCTCGAGTCGAGTGTGCTCGACTACGAGATATCCCGATCCAACTTGCAAACACCAACGACAAACATGTTTGCTCTAGATTGGTAAAGTACATCAATGTTATCATGCCAATCACAGGTGGAAAATTACACCTGGTTTTCGAGGTTTTCGGTTTTGGGCGTTGTGGGCGTGGCATTAAACATTTTTAGATGCAGATCGATTAGCCATAAGCTCAGTAGTATATGTAATAAATTTCAGGACAACAGGTGAAAAATTACACCTGTAAATCGCTTTTTTTCGGTTGAAGAGGGGTGGTAGGGGGAAAAAAAACTTTATTTTATTATTTTCTACATTACACACAATCCTAAATACCAAATTTGGGATCTCTAGCTTTTGTAGTTCTTGAGATAGCAGCTCTCAAATATCTCCTTTAGAGGGGAAGCCGCTCGCGATTGTGGGAGTTATGGATGTGGCATCCCAATGGATCGGATATATATGTAGGATATATTACGGACCTCTCAAGTGAATAATTATATGAAAGATCTATCCATCTGTATGTGACCTAGAAGGATATACATACATATAAAGGACCTACCGAGTGTATAATATAATAGAAAATACTTTTTCTATATTCAATATCCTAAATCAATAAATTTTCCTTTATTTTTATGAACCATATCCCAGATATGTCTCCAATTGGAACCGTATTTAACCTCAAAATTATTTGCTATTTTATTCTACTATTTATATCATTCATCAGAACTTTGTTTACCTCAATTCTTTGTTATTCCGCTTCTTGTTCTTGGAATTTTTCTAAAGTTTTCATTTGATACTAAATAAAGTATTTTCCAAAACTTTCAATAGTTTCCCTATTTTTCCTATTTTCAACATTCTTTAACTCTAAAAACACTTTTTTTGTTGTCTTTTATGTTTCTTTTCCCCTTAATTGTTAATATTTTTCCGTATTTCCTTATATTTCATTTCCCATAAATTCCCTTTTTGGCTATTATCTTCAATCGTTGTTCCTTCCTTTTAGCTTTTGCCTTACATCCGATTACCTTGTTGTCTCACCTCATCTTTCTCACGCTCAACACGAACAACTATTACGAGAGTATTATACACATTATTGGATGTTCAAATTTTTAGTGATACAAAACAGAGTGTTAATCCCGACAAAAGCCACCGGGAACGGAACAAAAGAGAGACAAAGAGCAAGAGCGCTACAAATCCTTGTCGATTGCTCACTTTAATGCACGACACCCTCTCTCTATCTCTCTTCAGTTAGCTCTCTTTCTCTCTCTTCATTTATTTCCCTTTTTTTGTGGTGCTTCTTCTATTTACGTCATGTTGTACATGTTAAGCCGACAAATCGGTTGCGATTGATTAAAGTGCGTCCTGATGGCCATACGCCCGCCGTCCTAAATATATAGCCACACCCCTCATTCAACATCCTACCTCTCGACAGACCGACTCTCATCTCTCGTATATCCTTCTCTGTTATCTGTTCTAGTTGGTCGATAGGTCGGTCGATTGGCTGTGATTGTAATCTTGACTTCATTATCGGCTTTTCAAAACAAAAATCTGTCCGAACGTTAGTTAAGCTGCCGGCGACGTTCACCTTAGTCCTTTAGTTAGTCCTGTCAAAAAGGCGCTGAGAAATTTGTCATATCCTTATCCGGAAAAGCCATCACTTGGTGGTTGTTTCAACTGGCTTTTGTTGTGCAAACATATTTCACCGGGCCACTGTCAACAATAAGGCGTGAAATCTTTGCCGTGTGACCAAAAGCCTTAACGCACGCCAATAAGGATTTGTTAGGTTGAGACGAAGCTAGCTAGAACCAGCTCTCAGCTCTCAGCTTTTTGGTCCCTTTGGGAGCACTGATTAACAATCACACTGTGGTTTGCTCTCCGTGAAATCGTTGCACTCGTTCAGGATTACGCAAATTTCT